>JAZGTK010022465.1:0-10262 GCA_036877625.1 Ambastaia sidthimunki | reverse complement strand
AAACCATGAGACTACTGTGTGGTTTGTGCATGGCACTACCTTAGTGTTTCTTAGCAACTACTGTACAAGCTGATGTCATTTATCTCATTATACTGTGTTTTTTATCAGCTCTGGGCATGGCAGTGGGTCATGGGGTCCGATCCCTGGCCCAGCTAGCAGAGTTGCCCGAGTTGCACCAGATGATGCGACAGACGTGTCGAGACTACGCTCAAAAAGAGCTCGCGCCAATCGCTGCCCAGCTGGACAAAGATCACATGTTTCCAGCCAAGCAGGTGAAAGTCTCCACAGCTATTGACATCCGAATGGTGTACAGTGTTCGCTGCCTCTTGAATCGATCACAGGAGGGGGTTGTTGTGAGTTTGAAAGGTTTGCTCGTCTCCGCTGCAGGTTCGAGAGCTTGGGGCGCTGGGTGTCATGGCCGTAGAGGTCCCGGAGAGTCTCGGGGGTGCCGGGATGGATTATCTGGCGTACAGTCTGGCTGTGGAGGAGCTCAGCAGAGGATGTGCCTCCACGGGAGTTATCGTCAGTGTAAATAACGTGCGTCACTTCCTGTTTTGTTAATGATCCACTTCCTGCTGATCAAGATTAAAGCCACAATCTGCAACTTCTGTAGTTAAAATAAACAAAAATTGGTTATTGAGCAAGTACAGGACAGATAAGTGTTTAAAACAGTCTCCTTTATCCCGATTCATGACGGTAAGTTTATAAAAATGACTTTAATTTGAGCGGTTGTGGGTTTGAGTGTAAATCGTTTTGTATAAAAGCACCTGACGCATGCATAAATGTAAACGTAAAGTAATGCAAAAGACTCTGATAGCTGTTCTGAATCTGACTGGATTGTTGTGTTTTAGTCGCTGTATTTGGGTCCGATTCTGAAGTTTGCCACAGATGAGCAGAAGAAACAGTGGATCACACCTTTCACCACCGGCGAGAAAGTGGGCTGCTTCGCTCTCAGTGAACCAGGTAAACAACCGCTTTTCCACAAGCACTGTAAACACAGATGGCCCTTATGTACAGCTGGGCTGTTGTACTCACTCACCCAACCACGGTTTTCTTTCTGAATGACGGAATTATGGAGTCTTTTATTGGAACGATTTGTGGATCTATGGAGACAGAAAGTGGCATATTTACGGTAAAGTCAATGATTATTTATTTTACTGTTAGGAAACGGCAGCGATGCAGGTGCCGCATCAACACTGGCCCGACAGGAGGGAGACGAGTGGGTTCTGAATGGAACCAAAGCTTGGATCACCAACTGCTGGGATGCATCTGCTGCTGTTGTTTTTGCCACAACAGACAAGAGTCTGAAACACAAGGTGCCCAGTTCAATACTGAATTACGTATTGAAAAACATGATGATACCATGTAACTGTATTTACAGTAATTCAATGCATGAAAGAACATTGAATGGCTGATTCAGTTTGACTCATTTTACCCACTAAAGCTGTAACTTTTTTTTAATAAAGGAAACAAAAATCAGTTATTGAGCAAGTGCATTACAGATCAGAGTTCAGTTTTATGCAATTTTATGTTTTATGCAGATATGGAGGTTGATAGGCAAAAATTACAGATTTCATCTTTAAAAAAAAGTGATTGCGAACATTTCAGAAACTCTTCCCTCCATCCCAAAATCAGGGAATTAGTGCCTTCCTGGTGCCGATGCCTCATCCGGGTTTGTCGTTAGGGAAGAAAGAGGATAAACTGGGAATTCGAGCTTCATCTACTGCCAATATCATTCTGGAAGACTGCCGCATCCCGCTGGGCAACATGCTGGGCGAGCGTGGAATGGGCTTCAAGATCGCAATGGTACGATTTAAACATCGAATCATCATCATCATACTGTCATACCATCAATCACACCGTAGATAAAGAATGTGATGTTTGATAGAGTTCATCTACTGTAATGCAGTTGTTCCGGGTCTTGGTTAATAATGGCTGTGCACACACTCACACAGCAAACGCTGGACAGCGGGCGGATCGGAATAGCCTCACAGGCTCTTGGAATCGCACAGGCGGCGTTAGACTGTGCCGCTGATTACGCCCATAAGAGAACTGCGTTCGGCGCTCCGATCGGAAAGCTGCAAGCCATACAGGTGACACACAAGCCACAGATGATCACAGACTGTGTGCATGCAGACCTTTATCATCTGAATGATACAATCAGAGGTTTATCTTCATGCATTTGTTTCAGTTTAAACTGGCAGACATGGCCGTGGCGATAGAAAGCGCTCGACTTCTCACCTGGAAAGCGGCACTGCTGCGGGATACGAAGAAACCTTTCACGAAGGTTAGTGAGGTTCTTGTAAAGCTCTGATGAAGGTTAATGCACTGATGGTTTCTGGCAAACACATTGTGCGAAATTGGTTTAATTCCAGTTTATTATGGTTTTCTTTATTTGTCAGGAAGCTGCCATGGCTAAACTGGCTGCATCTGAGGCTGCCACATCTGTCTCCCATCAGGTACACAAAAAAAATATATATATGTGTGTGTGTGTGTACATACATTATTATTTCTATATTTGATTATTCTTGTCTTCTCATTGAAGGCCATTCAGGTGTTGGGTGGGATGGGTTATGTGACAGACATGCCTGCAGAGAGACACTACAGAGACGCGCGCATCACAGAAATCTATGAAGGCACCAGTGAGATCCAGAGATTAGTCATTGCCAACAATGTTCTCAAAGAATATCAACAGTAGGATTTACAACACCTCACTCTCCAGAAACCGATTCATCATTGTGCCTGGAATCTGTTGCTTTGGTCTGTCACAGCCCGCAGGACTGTCTCACTGTGGCTGCGGTGGTGAAATATGAAGATGATATTTGGAAATGGTTGTTCTTTGGAGAATGACGGATTGGTTAGTTTTGTTTTAAGTGCAGTTTCTTTAGTAGCCACAAGAGCAGTAGAGCGCCTGAAACTTTTGTCTTGCACTAGCATTAACAAACTAAAGAACGTTTGCTGGTTCCACAAGCAGTTTGAATGCATATTTGATTGTACATAATATGTATTTATGCATTTTTAAATAAATCATAATGTCACATTGTAAAGCTACAGGTGTTTTGATGTTTAATTTGCTGTTATAAGTTAATTGAATAACCATTTCTCAGATTTGTTCAAAATAATTGTTCATCTACACCAAAGCGATCTATAATATAAGACTAATGAAGTGTTATTGTAACATACGTTATTTTATTACATACCTGCAGTAATAAATGTCCCAAAGAACTTCTAGAAAAATAGAGGGAAATTGTTTATGATATAAGACACAGTTTATGGGTTTAAAACTTGTTGCATTTAAAACATGCATCGATATGTTTGTATACAGTTTGTATTTTCCCACAATTTCAATGTTGTCTAAGACTTTCAGGCCCCACCGAATACTGGATTGATAAAAGAATAATGTTTGTAAACCGCATCAGTTAGACTGTTTACGTAGTTTTTAATGGCTCTTAAAGACCATAACCAGGAGCTTGGGATAGAGTTGAAGACCCCCCCCAACCTCCGCCGGAAGGTGGTCGCAAACGGACCGAGAGGGTCCAAGCAACGTTACTGCTCAGAAACCCTACGCGGTGTAAAAACCCTCGTCTTATCTTCCTCAGCTCATGAGGAAATGAGCTCCTGACCAGATCTGGCCTCCGTCCCACCTGCTGCGGGTCTCTAACACCACATCAGGGCGTGAAATACTGGATCGGATCCCTCATAGAGGGTGTGAGTTCTCCGTGAACCCAGAAGTGGGTCAAAGGCCATGAAACCAGAAATGATGATAATGATTTTAATTAGAATGAAGGTTGTGGCTTTTGTCATCCTCTCTTAAACAATGACTGACGCTCTTTTATTTTCCAAAACAAACTAATAATGAAACCAGACATCTTCTGTGTTGGCTAAAATGAATGCACAAACTAAATAACAGGGTTGATTTAAAGAATTAGAGGAATTGTGTCCATTTAGGGTTTCATTTGCATTCAATTTTGTTGCTTTATTATTTAAAGGGATGTTGGAAATGCAGTCACCATGACAACAATGTTTGTTCGAAAGTTTTTTTATTACCATTCAAAAGGATAAGAAACTTACACCATTAACTGATATGCAAAACACATTAATAACATGTAAAAATAATCTTCAAGCTTATTGTTTTGGAAATCCATTTCATAAAATAATTATACAATCAGAGGTTTTAGGTTATCAAACCTGCATTCGTTTCTTTGTATGTAGAAGTTTACAGGCAGTCTATAGGCAGAACAATAGCCATTATAAGTGTCTTATTGAAGCACACAAACCGTGTCTAATTCTCTACAAAAACAAGCAATACAAACCCTCCCTTTATCTCCATTGAGCCTCTATGATCAAATCACGCGCTATTAGGGCTGTTGACCCTAATAACAAACAAAAATACCCGTGTACGTCTAATACATTTTAAGCAATGTTCTAGAAATGTTAATGCAATGTTTTCATCATGTTAGTGACCTGTTGCATGTAAATGGGCAGTTGACATGTTAAGCTTTATTTAAAATGTAACATTTGATCATTCTTTTACCATAAATAATGTAATTTTATGACCTCATTTTAACTGAGAGACTACACGATCTTTTAATATTGTTGTTTTTTTTGCATTTAAAGGGAACAGAAACCTGTTGCAGCACGCAGGCACAATTCTTTGTAACCTAAAATCAAGACCTAAAAAGTCCTAAATATTTGTCAACGACCCCCTTTAAGTCCTTTTAATATGCACAGAAGCACCAGTTCAGGTGAACAGCTTGACGGCGATCACACGTAGTTTCTCTTATCATAGTCTCCGTTTACTGTTGCGCTTTTTGTTGGCACGTATTTCAGAGGATACGGCGACTTTTCCTCATGCGGGCTGGAGAAACACAAAACCGCCCCGCCGAGAAGCAGCATCGCAGATGCCGCCCACCCGATATAAAGCGCCGGTCCAATTTCTCTCTTCTTCGCGGAAGGCACCAGAGGATCGTAAAACTCCGAGATGATGTTATTGGCAATCCAGCACAAGGGCACCAACACAAACAAGCCCGCGGTGATGTACAGCACCCCTCCAGCACTCACCACTTTGGCCTTTATGGACTCTGTAGTGATGCAGTTGGTGCACTGCGCGCCGGCGATGGTCACGATAAGACCCAGCACACCCAACACGGCTGAGATGACCGACAGGGCGCGGGCGGTCTGGAGGTCGGTGGTCAGGGCCAGGACGGAGTCGTGCATCTTACACTGCATCTGACCGGTGCTCTGGACCACGCAGGACATCCACAGCCCGTCCCAGATGTTCTGCGCCACCACGATGTTGCCGTCGATGTAGGCGGACACTTTCCACATGGGTAACCCGCAGGCCACCATCACCAAAAGGGTCCCGGTTACGGTCAGTCCCATCCCAATAAACTCCAGGCAAGCAGAAATCATCTTTGCAAAATTTTTTGTTCTGAAGGTCCTAATGCAAAAAAAATTGAGTTAGTCTAGTAAAGTTTCTGAGTTTAGAGCAGAAAACAAGTCTCTACATCTCTTGGAGGCCTCAGCTTGTGTTGGCTCAGGGTGAGTTAAGTGTGCGTTTGCGTTGTAGTCTGCAACGAGGATGCTGTTATATTACACTTGTTTAACAAGGGGGAGCAGCTCCAGCCAATCAGAGCCGAGCGCGTCTTCCAATTACCAATCAGAAGTAAGGAATGCTGGACAAAACGGGATAACGGGAAATAGCATCATTCAGATTTTCTCAGCGGACAGAGCAGGAACATACTGGAAGTGTGAGTTACTGGCCTTCCTGGTATTCTTTGGGAAGAAAAGACTTTACACCAACGTGTAAACAGGCCCACAAACATAAAATAATAGAGAATTGTACGATTCTGAGAGCTCATTTTCTAAGGCACTTTTTATTTGAATTTTATACTGCACACTTTAAAATACAATCAGTTTGTCTGTATAAGTCATTTCAACTCAAATTATAACACACTAACTTCCAGTTGAATCCTGTAGGCTGACTTATAGTTGAAATTGCTTAAAATACTGTGATGATTTAATGTAAAAACACGTTGCCATAATTTTTATCACATTGTTTTACAGTAAAGCCGTTTTTAGGGCTTCCTACCTGCATACGTTCAGTGTGTAAACCTGCTTTCTTAAGCCACTTATTAAGTAAGTGGTTTAGAATAAGCCCAAGCCACAGTTAGTTCACTTTCAGTTCGTAAAAGATCCTGAGTGTGTGAGAAAGTTTGTGTCAGTCAACAACTCAGGAAGTAGTTTGTATAGAGTTTGACTCTAGATGAAGGACTCTTCAGGATAGAATAAAATAAGATTTTTATTAAAAGCATTAAGAAGTACTAATCACATTCAAAAATTCAGTAGTGCAGTTTTGTTTATTGACTAATAGTGCACTATTACTTGCTTATAGAACAATTCAGCTCAATGTATTTACAGGAAAAATGGGAATTCAATTAAATTATTTAAATATATATTAAATATTCATATAAAGAATTCACAAAAGACATTTAATAAGTTTAATTCATATAATCTGACAAAGGCATCGCATGATTTAACATGACATTACATGGCGTTACCTAATTAACATAAGACATAATAAACCTTAACGTTGCGTGATGAGGTTTTATCTACGTGCAGCTCAGTGTGTCATGTATACAGTTATAATGTATGCTTAGATTTCTTACTTCCTGTGCTGACGCTTTGTGAGGAGTGGTGTTGGAAAACAGGAAGAGGAGGGAAATGTCTCACAGTTGTGAACATACAACTGCCTCGAAAATAGGGACAAACAGATACTGCACCACCTTAGATACCAAAGAGTTGATTTCCTCTGAACCAACGTATGCCTGGTCACATGGACACACTGAAACATTAAAAATGCCTTTGGTTGTTTGTTTGAGAGGTAACTTAATACGTTTTATTTTCTTCAAGCACACTCTTAAAAATAAAGGTTCTTGAAAGGTTCAGCGATGCCATCGAAGAACTATTTTTGGTTCCCCAAAGAATATATATTTTCAGGTTTCTTAAAATAAGCATTTCTTTCTTACCTTTTTATAGTCAAAAGAACTAGTCAAAAATTTGACATTTTTTAGTTTAACTACTTATTTTATTTTTATTAAAATATATTTCTTATATATTTCTTATATCTGTATTTTTAAAATACAACAATATAAAATAAAATTACAAAAATAGACTGTAAATTTACATAATGTAAAATATCATGAAAAACTTGTAATTTCCATTTATTTTCTGTTACTTTACAGACGTTTTTGGCGCATCAGCTATATTGGAATATTAATGTTTTTTTATAGTAGTTTTTTTAAACTTTTGTGAAACAGAAAGGTTCTATGAATGTTAAAGGTTCTTTATGGAACCATACAGCCAAAAAGGGTTCTTGTATGGAATCGTGCAGTACAAAAATATTTTCCTGAAGTTCACCAAGGGTGCTTTCCAAATATGATGATGTCATGCATCCATATGGAACAGTCATTAGAGAGCGTTTACTGGACTGTACGCCCCTGTTAGTTTTATTCCACGTAAAGCCTTGAATGAGGTTTACTGTAACTCTACTGTAACAATGTCTTCTCTGGTCACACGTGTTTCTCTAGAGAGGTATTAACAGTTTCTCAATCGATTCTCAGTTAATGTCATTGTGGGGCCACTAACGTGATTATCTACTATGATGACTATAATAATTAATTTCTTCATGGTTATGTTTACATTACTGTTTGGCAAGTCTTGGCAAAATTGATAAATCCGGGTCAGAGGGTAGCCCTGTTGTCTCACAGAAAGAAGGTTTCTGGTTCAGACTGGTTCTGGTTCTGCTTCAGGCTGGGCCAGAAGGTCTTTCTTTGTGGAGTTTGCATGCTCTCAGCACGGGCTTCCTGTCACACTTCAAAGACATGCAGGTTAAGTGAAATTTTAAGGTTAAATGAGTGAATGTGGATGAAACTATCTCGCCACAAATACAGCCAGAGAAGCTGAAATGGTGTTAAGAAAACTTTACATAAATAAATCTACATTACTGTTGTACTAAAATGTCCCAAGTATGTTTCATAAATGATGAAAAGCGCTATTGTTAAGTGTTTGCAGTAAAACTGCTGACCAGCAGATGTTGTGGCACCTCTGGAGCTCAGCATTCATCATGAGTGACTTCAGCAGGATGCCTGGAAGAAACACTATTGTTCCTCACAAGAGTCTGTGTGAAACTGTTTCACGCACATGTAGCCCCTCCATCATCATCTGTGGACACAATGCCATTTCACACATTTAGTTCCCAGAACCTGATATTTGAGATGATGGAGAAGAAACTGGAGGCCTAGAGGAAAGAAGTCATCAGTCTGAGAAGGAGAACATCAGTTGGGTGACCCAACAGTGCCTGCTGGAGCTGCAGTAACCAGATGCTGACAGTATCTTGGAATAGAGCAAGAAGAAAAATATTTTCTAAACCATTTGGACCATCACAACATTCCGATTATACTAGCCTGGAAAAATGTACATTGATATTAACTTTAAGTTAATTAGATGCTTAGTGGTTGTTAGCTAGTTTGTTGGTTGATTAATTGGTTGGAAGGTTTATTGATTGGTTGGTTAGTGAGTTCATTAGTTAGTCAGTTGTTGGTTGGTTGGTTGGTTGATCAGTTAGTTAGTTTTAATTAGTCACACACAGGTGTCTTACCATCAGATTATGTCTGCATTGTTATGTTAGGAACATTTTATTCTTTACTTCATTATTCGTACAGTTCACAGTATCTTACAAGTGGAATCAGTTTTTCTACTGTCAGCATTTACTGTTTATACCACAAAACACCCAGTTGTTGTTTTGGTGCTGATGTCAACAACATCCTCCACATTCCTCCATGTGCGCAAACAGATTTTTTTCGCATTGTTCGAAAAAAGACGTTTACAGGATGTCAGTAATTGCTCGTTGACAGCGACAGTTGCTCTCATTGGCAAACAGAGTTTTTCGTATTTTCCAAGCTGTGTTTACCGTAAAGTAAATGTAGCATGACGATCACAAGACAGACCACACCAAACCGTCACTGGAAACTGCTTCTGTAACTATTTATGATACATGAAAGAGCGGGAGAGCTACTCCTTGGAGAAAACATGCTATCACTGAAGTCTACTTATGTACTGTGATATCTGTTCAGAGCATAACAGCTTCCCTCATGACCTAATTTCATAATGAAGCATTAGATAAGAAAATTATCAGGCGGAAGGAAAAGTGCTTTTTGTGATAACACAACAGTAATGGAAATAACAGAAGCAAGCAGCTCTACCGAAACAGGCCAAAAGCAAAAAAAGCAACAAGCTTTAAAATCAGACATTTACAGTTATTATCACCCATTAGGACGAGCAAAAATATAACCAAGCTTAAGAAATCATTTCGCTCAGGTTTCTTAAGGACGTTGAATAATGTTTCGTTTTGTAAAGGTTTACATTGAAAACAGAACACTGCATAGCAACTCAAGCACACCCAATCAAATCATCTTAGCAACCACATAGCAACAACCCGGCAACCCCAAGAACAGCCTAGCATTTTTTTCACAGGTAAATACCACTCCCATTTTCTTCAGAAAACGTTTTTGATATTTACAGTAAAAAAGTAAAACGTCACCTCATTGTTCAATTTAAAAAGAACAGGGTCACATTAAAACAGGGTCACCTAAAAAAACGCTATAACTTCCTGAAAATAATTAACCCCCCCATCCGCAAGGAAGTATGTTGAGAAGGTACGCAAACAAAAGCTACATTAATCAAAGCTAATGCTAATCTGCTGGTCACGGACCTTCCAGCGTTCCGAGGAGGTGAGATGTTTTATCACTCTGTACAGCCTTTTAATCTTGACTTCTGTCCAGGCAGAAGAACCAGAACAAAACGCTGATGTTCATGTTTTCCCAGATGTTTCCTCCAGTCTGGCTGCTGTGAGTCCACACCAGGTGTCCAGGATTAAACGTACAGCATCTTCTGGGCCTGATCTATGACATCAGCCAGGACGTGTCTACATAAACAAAGCATCAGGGATCTCATTGTTTGGCACCAGCATCGTGCAGCTGAGAAGCTCGGCTAGCGGACGATCGGCACACAAGCAGGTAAGGTGACATGAGTTGTCACGTGGGCTGCTAAAGGATGAGGGGTGGAAATCCTGTCTTGTCTTATTATTTCCCCTCAAAACTATTGTTCTGGAGTGATGGTGAATCTCTGTATATAACCAACCATCAGTTTTTGCATTATTTACCTTTCACAGACTTTTATAGTGTTCTCAGTGTGAGATAATT
>JAZGTK010022464.1:0-10263 GCA_036877625.1 Ambastaia sidthimunki | reverse complement strand
ATTATTATTATTTTGGCCCTGCTGTGAATTTAACTTGGTGTCATGTGACTCACAGGGTCGAATGACAGCAGCGGCCTGGAGCCCTTCAAGCAGTTTCCTGTCATTTTCAGCTCAGCGAGAGTGTGGACTGAACAGTTGAATTAAATGAACATACAATCAACCTGCATGTTTACATACAACAGTTTGTAATATTTGCTAAAATAGTCAAGAAATTCTACCATTTTGAACAAGAAACTTGGCCGATGGTCCATGAGGGACGTTTGAGATCCTGTAAACAGAAAAAGAGTAAAAAGTGTGAGCACAGAGTGAGCACAAGATAAAAAGTTCTAACAGCAGTGACACTGATAAAAGAGTAGCTCACCACATGTACAGATCCTGCTTTTTCTTTGCCTCAAAAAAGATGCACTTGTTGCAATTTTTTATTTCACACACCTGAAACACATAAGGCAATNCCCCAAAAAAAACAAAATCACTGACTTTGTTTGGTTCATATTTTACAAATACATTGATCAATAACAGTCACACAATACAGAGAAACACATGAAACTTCTATTGGAATGGCTTTAATTACCTCATTAATCACAAAGAGTTTGTCTTTTCTGTCCATTTTAGTGTCTGAGAGGAAAACAGATTTGTAAGACTTCAGCATTTTACAACTTCATGTTGGCATTGGTTTATTTAGTTTAGCCATTTAATGGGTTTTTACCAGCTTTGCTGTGAGGCATCATGGATTTTAAATCCTGCATTAGGTGTCTCGTCCTGAAGTTAATGCCACGAGAGGAAAACACCAAAACTCGCTCCTTGTTTTTCCATTTACCCTGATGAAAACATTAATAATTAAATCAGTAAAAACTGATGTTCATTCTGTGATTAATGACTTTACAATTACTAAAAATGTTACCACTTTCATACAGTGACTAAATTATGCACACAATTGTGTCATACACCTAAGTCACACTTAAGATGTTATTTATATCTTTAGTGTCTCAATGGGAAATATCAATATAGATTTCCAAACACTTGTACAATTGGTCACTTTCAAGTAAGATATTTGAATAAACAAGAAGTCCTGCATCAGACATAAATTGGATTTCACCATCATCCTGAGTCAGCCTGATCTGATCTCACATCATCGTCAAAGTCGGTCTGATCTCACCATCCTAAATTAGTCTGAGATTACATGGAGCCAGAAAACCGAGACGATCGTCATGAATAAATGACGAAATGACGGCAATAAAGCCCCTTCTGATAAATGCATCAGAACCGTGAAAGCTACTGAGATTTTTTCCAGAAACAATGCTATAAATAAATATCATATATTAACTAAACTATAAAACTAACCTTATTAACTACATATTAGGTGTGATCACCAATTGTCTTCAAAACAGCTTTGGCTTTTCAGGCATGTTGTTGCAAATATCTGGCTGCCACATTCACCAAAAATGTAAATTTGTCTCCGTTGAATTGTTTAAGTCAATTACTTTAGTTTAGTATCTTACCATGCTGACAGGCTGAGGGACGGTGATAACGTTCGTGTTGTCTGAGTTCTGACTCTCATCCTTATTCTTCAGTGTAATAGTTTTTCTTTTACTGGTGGTGTCGTTTTTTGGTGTTTTATTTTGTTTTAATTTCGCTCTTTTTGCGTTGATTTTTGCTGATTTTTCCGCTGCACGTTTTTCTCCGCGCGCCGCCATCTTCTCGCACACGTCACCGGAAGAGCGTCACCGGAAGTGATTTCTCGCGTAAGTCACACAAGCAGAAACACGGCATATTAAAACTGACTTTAGAAATCTAAAGTTAAATTATTAAGTGTCGATTATGCTCCGATTTGTTGTAACAAATCGCCATTAAACTTTAAAAAGAAGAAGAAGAGTTTAAACTCCGACACGATGAGCTCACAACTTACCGGAGAAACAGAAGAAATGAAAGACGACGAAGAAAAGAAAGACAGATACAAAGAAGATGATGACGAAGGTTTCTCAGTGTTGTCAGATCTGCCTGTTGAGGTTACCGAGAGACGCCCAACCTGCCACAGATGCTGGTGAGAGGGAATGTGTTTATTTACTTCAGTTTCTTATCATTAAGACATCTGAATGTTGTAGACAAGACATCTGAATGTTGACATCTGAAAGCAGCAAACCCTATCTTGCAGTACAGTGGAGGATTCTTTGATGAACAGAAAGCATAAAGAAATTAGCATTTAACTGTAATGTTTGGCCTTTGGTAAATACAATTGTCATTTTCCTTCAACAACGTTTTACATCGCACTAATGTATCACACATGTTGTTTTAATGTGTTTTCTTGGGGTCAGTCGTCCAGTAAAGGTGTGTCTGTGCCCGTATCTCCCGGCCCATCCTCTTGACGTCTCCACATGTCTGTACATCGTCCAGCATCCGGCTGAGGTCTGTGTGTGTCCAAACAGCTCACCGCATTCATAACTCTGTCAGTTAAGTAAAGGCTCTTCTTCTCTGCTTTCTCCAGGTGAGTCGCGTGCTCCGCACGGTTCCCCTCCTGGTGGCATGTCTCCCTCCTGGAAAATGCAATGTCTTCATTGGAAGGCGATTTACTGAAGAGAGGTAAATTATAACACTACATTCCTTCACAGTAGAGAGTCCGAGGGGCTCTTCTGCATGTCTGGCTTTTATTATGTCTGTTGTCTCAGATTCCCAGAGCTGGCGGCTGTATGTAAGGACAGAAACACTCTGCTGCTTTATCCTGGAGCTGCTGCCGATAATCTAGAGGATGTGATGGCGGATCTTACCACAAAAGTCCACAATGTCATTCTGATCGATGGCACATGGAGTCAAGCCAAAGACATGTTCCTCCGCAACACTCTCTTTAGACTGCCCAAACAGGTCCAACTTAAATGTCAGCTGTCTCTCTGTGAAGTTCTGCACTAGATTTCTTGTGTTCTTTAGTCACAACATACTCTTATTGTTTGACATCAAGTCAGATTTTCAGTGTTAGGGTTAGCTGTAATCTTTTGTTTATAAAAACAAATGCTGTATTCCTGTAGCTCAACTGGTAGAGCATTGCGTTAGCAGTGCAAAGGTTGTGGGTTCGATCCTAGGGAATACAAGTACTGATAAAAATGTATACCTTGAATTCACTGTAAGTCGCTTTGGATAAAAGCGTCTGCCAAATGAATAAATGTAAATGTTATATTGGGAAGAATTCATCGTGGAAAAAAGAGAAATGTTTGTCTTTATAACTTTCCACCTGATGTCACCAATCATGCTTATTTGTAAACCTCCTGTATCATAGAGACTTTTCTCTTTATTCAGTTACTTCTCAGTGGATAAAATCATGTCCTGCACTTTCTCACTGAATACTGCGTWTCACTTGATATTCATACCATGTCACATTACAATAGTGAAACGAATTTAATTYGAATTCATGTTGGCTTTAGTTTAGGTATCTCTAGACATCATGGCGAGTTCACGTCTGTCACAAAATATTCTAATTTATGTTCATAATTTTGAAGGTTCACAGACAGACTGATTCAGTGCTAAAGATTGTAAGAAAAAAATGTTTTTAAGAAAAATTGAGACATGGCTATAGATGTGGCATTCATGTTGGAGTGATGTGAAGTTGATGTTAATGTCTCCACAGGTACAGCTCTGCAGCGCCCCCTTCAGTCAGTATGTGATCCGCACACAGCCCACCAACATGTGTGTGTCAACGCTGGAGTGTGCTGCAGTGGCCCTCTCCATAATGGAGAAGAACCCTAACATCCAGGAGGTTAGTCTCATACCATGATAAATCCAGAGATTTGTTGACGTTAGGGTTAGTTCTTTTTAACTGTGTAGGTGTACATCAGAGGGTTTTGTAAAAATCATTGATGCTTCTGTTGCAGGTTCTTCTTAAACCTCTCCAGGCTCTGTGCTCATTTCAGCTTCAGCATGGTGCTCAGATCCACCACAGTAAAGAGCATCTCATTAAAAATGGGCAGTACAAGAAGATTCTGCCCCAAAACAAGCGCAAGATTCGTAGGATGCAGAAACTCATCAGCAATCAGAACATCTGAGACCAGATCTTTTTTAAATTAAACTATTTAATTAATACATGATATTTTATACAGGAACACTGTCTAGGTTTTGCTTTTAGTAGTTTCTTGTTTGTTTTTGACCTGAGATTGGTTGCTGGTGTCGGCATGTAGAGGCCTGATTTTTATTTTGAATGTTTCTTGAATGCGAAGCATTCAGATGAGCAATATTTACATCTGTCTGTCTGGATAAAATTCCTCTGTTCATGAAACTGTGATATAGACAGTTAAGTGAATCGCTTGTCATTTTATTTCTGTTTATAGAATTAAAGCCACGATAATACAAGTTTTGTATTAAAGTATCCAAAAACTGTTTGCACAGTGTTATATACCTGTTCAATTGTGTGCTTAAATTATCACAAATGTTTTCAAGTATCTTTAACTCCAGAGAAATTTGCAATTTTAAATAGTGCACCGTCCCTCATCACCTGTAGCCTGTCAATTAAGTAATAGCCGCATTATCCCAGGTTTCTGCCTGTAGCGTCATAAAAACCATGGCAACACACAGGACAAATGCGGAACAAGTGGATGTACTGCATGCCACTCTGTTGTAACTATACAGTTAAAATTGCTCTTGGTTTGTAGTTCAGTAATTAACGCTGTTCATCATATATTTAAACATATTTTTTGGCAAATACTGTTGGTACTATTAAAGTACAATTAACTTTAAAAGTACAATTAAACTGTACTTTTAGTATGATTGTTTTGAACACATGAAAAGTTACATACCAATAATAATTTAGAAAGAAACTTTCTGTTTCTTGCAGCTAACTGATTGAAAAAATGTGATTCATTACCTCATCTGTGATCATGATTCATAAATTTACTGTTATTGATTTCTATTGATACCTGGAAGGTGAAGAAAACACCATCTATCTGTCTCCTTCACAGCGTCATTAAGTGGTGGTGGACTGATCTGAGATAGATAGATAGATAGATAGATAGATAGATAGATAGATAGATAGATAGATAGATAGATAGATAGATAGATAGATAGATGGATGGATGGATGGATGGATGGATGGATGGATGGATGGATAGATAGATATAGGTTGTTCTTTCTATGGCTTACAGTCTCCAATAAGTAAATTATTTTTGGATTATGACTGATATCAGATCAAAATCTTAAACTGTGACAAGAATCTGTGCAATGTAAAGTGTAACTGACTGTCGTAAAACTCTAAACGCCGCCACTGTGTCATAGCCATTACTGATTGACTGATGTTCTTCATTGAAGTTGATCGTTACACTTTCTTCTATGGTAGATTAGCTGAGTTTGCTATCTTCTATAATAAAAATAGCTCTGGCACATCTGTGTGACCCAGGAACATCCGAGATTTGAACAACCAATCAGACTGCGAGTCTGAAGTTCGCTCGTTGCGTTTTGACCAACCACGTGCGCTCGAGTCTCTTTGATGCTGCGCAGACGTTAAAGAATAAACGCGTGAGAAGGTAAAATTATGGAGTGTATATTCTGAACTTGATTGCATGTTTATGTTTGTTTGTCATTATTGCAGGGGTTTTCTTATTTCTGTAATTACTGTCCACAATAATAAAATTATAGTGGAATAGAATCGAATTACCCATGACTACCTAAGTGCTCCCTTAAGTTCTGTTATGCGTTGCTACAAAGTTCTTAGTAACAGTTTCACTTTTAAAAAATTAAGAGACCAACACAGCTCCCTCCAGCCTCAAACACGATGGCTCATGTCATGTGAACTGAAGGGGAATATCAAGCGCATTTTCAGTATATCCAGGCACTAGGCAGTATTATGTAACACCACTTTCCCAGATTCCTGCTGTAACAATGTTAATAATCTTTGCTAACAATAGGTGGCAGTAAGTGCCTTATTTAGGGTGCAACTTTCCGTGTAACGGAATAAAAACGGTGTCACTTTGCAGCCGACACAATAGGTTAGAGATCAGTGTCTGCGACATGAATAAACATACAGTACAGTGTGTTTATAAAGACCATTTGTGTTGCTGTATGTGCGAGTGAACGCCGCGTAAGCAACCTGTTCTTTCAAATCACGTGATCTTACGCATCAGCGAGCTATGCTCAGTTTACTGTGGGTGATTTCTACTATAGCAAGCGCTTCTCCGTTGCCGTGTTTCGATGTAAACCTTTGCGAAATGCTTAATATAACACTTAGGTTATGACGGTTAAGTCGTTTGTTGCAGCGGTCTAAAATCAATTGCATCCCTCAGGTATTTTAGGACACCCATACTTAAGGGTTTTCATGCAACCGGGCCCTGAAATTAGCCTATGCTTGTTGTATGATGGAGGCATTACTGGTCTGTAGTCAAATTTCTGGAACCCAGCATGAAATTTCCTACAGCACAACAGACACTGAATCATTCACAGCACAGCTCTGAACATTTAGATGTGTGAAGTTTTGCAGTTTTACCTTGGTAAAACCTCAGCACTCGCTCAACCTAATCGTCTGTGATGGACAGTTATTACAATTACAATTATTACAGTAATACAATTACAATAATTAATCATTTGTGTTTCAGATGGGAAGTTTGTCACATGCAGGCTCTCTGAGATCAAAACTTGAGGAAACTCTTGTGTTTTATCACCATCTAGATAAGGCAGAGTGGAACATTGCAAAAAAATCTGTCAGTTCTTCATGAGTCTATGCTTATGTCTGTCTTCTGCTCAAATATTTAACACACCTTAGAGATTGACATTGTTTTGTTTGTCATATCAGCACATAAAACATGTTTGTTTGTCTGTTGCTTGCAGAAGGATGTGACTGTGTGGAGGAAATGTTCAGATGAATTCAGTGGCTTTCTGTGAGTTTAAATGTCAGACATATTTCTGCAGAGTTAAACTGTAATCGAACATGTCCAAAGCTAACAGAGGTTTTTACTTGAAAAGTTCAGAGAGATGTGTTGGTTTGGGGCCTGAACTCTTAGGACAGTATTCCTGCTGGTCTGGAGTTTTGACAGTCGTGGTGTAAAGTCCTGGAACTGTAAATAAACAGAGCCATAGACAGAATACAGAAGTGCACGAGAAATGGTGATTTTGTTTTTGTAGATACAAAGCGGAAGGAACTGTCACAGAAAATGTTCAGAGGGTTATGGAACACATCCGGCCCGGGCCATGTAGATTACACTGGGACAGTCTAATGACTTCAATGGAGGTTGGCGAAACACTAGAGGAGGTAAATATTTATCTGTATGTGTTAATCTGCACCTCCTTTATGTTCAGCATAATGTTGAGCATCTGTGCATGATGAAATCCACAAGTGATTAGCAATAGTAACATAATGTTATCTTAAAGTTATTCTGCAGTTCTAGAAACAGTCACCTGACCATAAGTTATTATATATTTAATACTGTTAGATTTCTGTGAATGCGCATCTTATTTGTCGCATGTGCTGTAATCCATTTTGCTTAGAGTTAAAGCTCAACATCGATTTAGACAATGAAAGGAACTCCAGTATCCCATGATGCTTTGCATTTGCAGGGCTGTTGTGTTGTGAAATACACAACTGCTGGGCAGCTGTGGAACATTATCTCTCCACGAGAGTTTGTAGATTTCTCGTACACCACCAACTATGAGAATGGTCTGCTCTCCTGCGGTCAGTCACATTTCTATAGCAGCTTTATAATGATTATTGAAATCACATAAATATAAACATCTCATATGTGAATGTTAAGCAGCTTGCCAACACCTTTTTATCAAAAATGACTACAATTTTCTTCAAATGATCATTCATGTGCTACTGTAGCTTAATTATACACATAGTGTCTGTGCTGTTTTATGTTGAAAAATAGCCCAGACATTCACTTAGCAGTCTGTGTAAAGGCCCAGAATTACTGGATTTGTTAACACATTTGGTTTGTCTAAAACATGAGACAAATAGGGAAAAAGGGAAAGCTAAGTTGTTAATGATGATAACCCTAATTTTAATTTATTTGAAATATACAACAGTATAAAATACTGTTTTTTATACTGTTTTTATACTTTTATACTGAGTATAAAATGAAGCTGTAAAATTTCTGTATTGAGTTTTAACTTGTCGTAATTATTTTATGTTGCTGTAAATTATAAACTTACAGTAGCAGCTGTTTCGCACTGAACTAAAGGATTTACAGAAATCAGCCATATGTCAAAGCTTCATAATGAAACTGTCTTAATTTAAAGAAACAGTTACCCAAAAACTAATATTTTCTCATTATTTAGTCTTGTGATTCCAAAGCTGGTGTACTGAATCCACCCAAACGAATGTTCTTGAATCATCTGTGGATTCTTGGTGACCTTAATAGCAGTATCTCTGATTGATGTTACTGTTGTCGTAACAGGTGTGAGTATCGACCATGACGAACATAAACAAGGTTTTATACGAGGATTCAATCATCCATGTGGCTGGATCTGTGTGCCAGTGGAGAATTCCTCACACAGTTTACTGACTGGCTACATTCAGACTGACCTGCGAGGAATGTTACCACAGTCTGCTGTGGACACAGCCATGGCCAGCGGCCTGATCAATTTCTACAGTGACCTCAGGCAAGCTCTGAGCGTTTAGCCTCTCATTTCCTGTGCAAATTACAGGAGGGAAAAAATTACTAAGCAGTGCTTTGATTTGTACTTATTTGCAGTCGATAACTGAAATGTACGACCACATGAAATGAAGTTCAGTTGTAAATCAGAAATGTTTTGAAATGTTTTCAGGGCTGAATTAGTTCACACACAAATGTTGTCATCTGACATTAAGAACTATGAAGACTGTCATTCTTCCTGTAACCACATCAAAATGCCAAAACTGTTTTCATGTTTCTTGAGTATAATTAAAATACAATTATAGGATATGATAAAGCTGGGGAATTCTCATTTATAAAAACAATAATGTAAATGATAGTGCCAAGGTTTTCTGTTAAGGTGTTAGGGCCAGTAAAGAAAGCTTGTATATGGTGGGACATGTCAGAGGTCTGTCAGTCTGACAGTTTGATGTAAAGCCGTACACAATAAAGTGATCTAGTACAGTCCCATGCATATGTCCTGATTTTCCATTTAAAATAACCACAGTCTGTCTTATTTCTTGTTATATTATTTAGATGTATGTGTGTGAGCATGTGTCAAAGTCTGTAAATATTCGCTTCTAAAAGCTGTGTGCAGAATATTTATAAGAGTTTTAAGTAGTAAAAAACTCTCAGAAAGTATAGCATGTCACACTGCTTGTTTACTTTTAGACATTTCACTTTTATTTCACTTTTCCGGATTCACTCAACGCGGTGAGGTTAAAGTAAGCTCCGCCCACAGACGCTGCTCCGCCTGTACTCGCGCGTTTCCGTTTGTGCGCTTGCACGCGAGTGGTGGGCCGATCAGAACCAAAATTTGTGAGATGAGTGGGATTGTGTCTTTTGATCTGGATCTTCAATCTAGGTCGGGTGAATATGTAAACTTAACGGGTGTTCACGGGACTGATGGTCTCGAGATTTGTTGGAACCAGTAATGAGGTTCGGTTCGAGTCTGCATGACAACGGAATTAACGGAGTGAGTAGTTTTATTACATCATCACGCACACAGACAGTCGTTTACTGACACTTACAACACGGTTAAGATGATTCATCACAAACTGTGCGATTGTTTGGTTGCTTTGCTGCCTGTGTGTGTGTTAATTAATCTTGGTTTTGGTTTTTGAACTAAACATTTTAAGTCTTTTGTCCTTGGTGATCCGATCCACTTTCTGTTTCAGGTTGAATCTGGGTTTTTGTCCTCATCTGAAGCCGTTATTCTGACACTTCTCTTTATAATGTTGTCGTAAAGATATTTGTTTGTTGACATGTGGAGACACACGGAAGAAACGTTTCATTTCTTTCATGAGATACAGAAACCAACAGTGAGATTTACAGAGAGTAACGCTGTACTGTCAGTGTTTTAATACGCAATGTTCACAGTAAATTCAGTCGCGCTTTTGTTAAGCGTTAAGCTTTTAGAGATACGGATTTTATGTTCATAATGACATTGAGGGTTTTTTGGCTGTAGTGTCAAAGTAATGTTTAATAACCCTTTAATAATCTGTGAAAGTGTCTAATGGTTTGGTTTGAAGGTTTAGCTGTTCGAATAATTGCGCTGATAAAAGTTGTGTAGCAGCGGCTTGGATCCAGTTCTATTGGTTAGGCAGGATTCTAGCAGTTTTAATCCAGTTCTATTGGTTAGGCAGGATTCTAGCAGTTTTAATCCAGTTCTATTGGTTAGGCAGGA
>JAZGTK010022463.1:0-10263 GCA_036877625.1 Ambastaia sidthimunki | reverse complement strand
GGCAGGTCTTGGTTAATCTGAGATCAGTGAATAAATAGCTGTCTGGATATTAATAACATCATTCATTAGCCCGCATGGCCTAAGTGACATCATCAAAAAAAGTAATTGATTTCTTTATAAACACAACCTGAAACATTGACAATAACACCATGTCTGTACAGTAAACAGAATCAGTTTTTATTTCATGTTGTCTTTCTGATTAGCTGGTTAATCTCTTATGTAAATCTTCCTTGTGGCCTCCTGGATTATAAGTGTACTGTACAAAATCCTTTTCTTCCTTCATTTCTCCTCTGTTTTTTTCTCTGTGTGCTGTCATTCACATCATCCCTCATCTTCTCCCCTGTCTTTCTCTCTCTCTCTCTCTCTCTGCCTCTCTTTTTCTGCCCCTTTCTTTCTCTCTTCCTCTCTCTCTCTCACTCTTTCTCTCTCTCTCTCTGCTTGAATCATTCTGTCTACCACATGCTGGGGCTTTACAGCGGAGGCCAATGTTTGACTCAGTTTCCCTGGTGATCCAGGGCTCACTGGAAGGAGAGCTCAGCATCATGGACAACCTCTCTGGCTCCATCTGCCACTACTACGCTCTGCCTCCCCTTCCCAGCAAGCACTGCACTGAGAAACAGGTCAATGGCTTCCCCGGCTACCCGGCTTTACCTTGTCAGCATCCTTTCTCTGTCTGTATCTGGCTTTCCCTTTTCCCTCTCTCTCTGTCTCTCTCTGGAGCAAAAGTCATTAGACTTTTACTTGTTAGATAATAGCAGCAAAGCTTTGGTGTTACAATTACAAAACCACTTCTGCACCTGTGACATTTCAAGCACTTTTTAAACTCAAAGACATTCAGAGTGTTCAGGGGGTCTCAGGTTCCGCTCCAGTAACATTCATCAGCCAGAACGTATTAATTTCTGATCCCAAAAAGTCTTGGAATCCTCTAGCCGGAGATACACTGTCACTTTGGCATCTTGTTCCAAAGACCATAAATACCAAATTAGGCGATGGACTCATCAGACCGGCGTCAAAGAGCTTAAGATCGATAAAGGGACGGAACACTGTTGAATTATGCAAGAAAATCTCTTTTGGTCTGTTTCACTGAGAAATATTTCATTAAATTGCATTAGCATTGCAAAACGTAGCCTTTTAAAAGCTTTTTCTGTGTAATTGGAGAATTTGCAATGCCAGACCTGTTTCTCTGTGCCTTATTTTGACGACTTTGCAAAAGTTGTTCCAGCCCGAACTCTGGGGGTCAATGGGACCGTGCAGTATGCAGTAAATCTACTTGAAACAAGTTTCTTCACTGTTAATTGTGATGTAAGCCATGATAGACACATTACAGTAGCCACTAAACCAGACGCCTCTTTTTTTTAAAAACCACTGTAGACTGTTGTAATGAGAGATGGACATCATATCATATCTCACAAGCTGGGATGGAGGAGTATTTATCTTAAATGCAAAATTAATCGTTGAACTGTAAATGAATCTGAATTTCGTCTTTTTTAGCTTTATTCCATAAGAAAATCAGTTACAGCACTCAAAATAAAGTTATTCTATTTTTTTTTATCTTGAGGATTAAGGTAAACCCAAGGAGAGCATCTCAACACTGTGCTGTATATTTTGATCTGATGATGGTATAGTTATAGCATCTTCCAACGGGGGATTAACTGAACCATGCAAACTTTGACCCCTTGGGTTGAGCTGTCATGTCTGATTTCCCTTTAATTTTGGAGGACCATAAAACATCAGGGCATTTATCCTGGCTAGTTAAGAAGGGTCTTGCACATCACCTGTCCACATGTGTAGGTTCTCTCCACCTGACACGCTACAATGCTACATTCATGCCCTTACAGTTACATTCACGTACATAAACCGACTCCCTCACGTAGATGTTTGAGTTTGTTAGCACTAACCTGTGTTAAACCTGTGCGTGTCTTCTAACTATGCATGTGTTTGTCTCACTCTTGGCTCGTCTCTTCTTCTTTAGATTCCTCTAGCCGAAGTGGAGGCTCTCTCTCTGGCGTCGGAGAAATCCTGGTCCTTAGCTCTGACGGACGACTCCGTCCCAGATGATTTTAACCCCCTCTTACTAACCAGTCAGGAGTGCAATGTATTTAACAGTAGAGCAATGTTCATCCTCCACTCCTGCCTCTCAGCCCTGCACTGCTTCCAAATCCACCTGCATCCTCTCCATCTGCTTCCCAGTTCTCAATTTCCAAAGTGGGAATTCTGGGCCTTTTAATATAGGAGCAATTGTTGTATAAATTTTAGTATTACATTTATTGTAATAAATATTATTTACATAAATGTGATGAAAATGAGAATGTGTTTATTCATCACTTTTTTCCAAAAGTTTAAGAAATTGTTCTGTCTAATTTTATTTAGTGGTTTGGTTTAAATCGATCTGATTAAATGCGGCTTAATTAGCTTAATCCCTTTACTTATAACAAATTTTAATCAGTTTAATTTAAATTCAATTTACCAAATGTCTGACCGCAGAACAGCACAATTGACCAATCAGAACCAAGTATTACAGGGAGCCATGGTAATGCATTTAATTATCTGCTTTTTATTAGTAGCCTGCAGTTCAGCTATAACTACTTTCCCAACAGGGTGGCTTGAAAATAGATAAACTGTTTTAAATGATAAGCAGCTTGTAATGTGACAGTTTCAAAGCCGCTTTTACACACTGATGCTACTCTACACATTCAGCATAATAAAAGATCTGATATGACACAAACTGCAAATGATCTATGACTACTTCATACACCTATGCTGTCTAAAACCTGCTGCTATGACTGGTAACAGTAAACTGGTCAGTATGCTGTGAATAATGCAGTTTTATATTAAAAGCTCCCTTGTGTCATTATAACAGATTTTGTGCAGAGCTGAGAGGCAAGTGTATTTGGAAGCTTTCAGGTTTCTAACCGTCCTCTATTCTCTCTTTCTCTCTCTCTCTTTGTACATTTCTCACCAGCCTGGTGTTTGTATGGTCCAGTCCAGTAGAATAGTCTTTCTGCGTGTTGATTGGCTCTTTTCCTGTTTGGGTTTCGCAGCTGTGTCCCTGTTCTTACTCCCACATGTCTGAAGACCATTTCTGAATCTCTCGTTTCTCTGTTCGTACTTTATGCAGTAGAAATTCCTGTTTGCACCCCTTGTCTGCATATCTACATGTGTCTCTGTGTATATGTTTCATAAGTATTTATGTCTTACTGTATTTTTGGTGTATTAAAAATGAAGTTTTTCCCTAGTACCATGCTTCTTTAAAGAACATAGGAGTGTGGTATGGGGTCGGCTTTTCATGTCTGCCAGCTACAGTAGAACAGGCTCTGGACTCGCTTCTAAAGGGAGGAAACTGATGGTTTCTCAGAACTATGCCCACAGATCCATAAATAATTTATACATAACATTTTTTCAGATGTGTGAGATTTAGATCCAGCCTGGTTCTCATTCTTTTGTCATATTTATGCGGACGTAAAAAGCTTCTAGTGCAGAAAAAAATTATGAAAAGGACAGATGAGCACTGAGGTGAGAAAACAGTGCCAACCGTAATTTTTTGTATTTTAAATCAGCGTAAAAAATGCCATCATAACAGTTAAAGACCCTGTAAAATTAAAATGTGAGTTTTTGGGTTTCTGTTGTAGGAAAATAAAACGAAAATAGTGATTTTTTTTCAAATCATAGCACATCATTGTTCATGGCTATGATATAATTGTATTAGATTGGATGAAAAGGAGAATGCGAAATTATAAATGTCAAAAGAATACATAGGGTCTTTAATGTATATATATATATATATATATATATTTGTTACTTAAAGAAAACATCAATGAATTATAGAAGAGGATAAACAATCATTTGCATAAAAGGGCAACAATTTAATTACAATTTAGAATGTAACAGAATAAAACTTTAGTCTTATAATAATTAATGTATGTATTTCTATATAACCAACATGGATTTATATACATGGATGCAATATGGTTTATGAGAATGTTTGATAAATCAGTCTCCTCCCTGTGTCTAGTGCACAGTGATGTTTGCCTTTCATTGTATGCTAACCGGTCCAGCCTCCATGTATTAGGTACAATGTGTGTGCGTCTCCATGTGTCTTTAAGGGAAGCCCACTGATGGTCCAACCACAAGCTCTGTCACACGGCCTGATTTGCACCTCTGTTGCTCCACAGACCGCAGATCCTCCAGACTCCCAGGAGCCAGACGAGCCGTCGCGGGATCACCTGCTGTACGTAAAAAAGTCCTCGGTGGGCCGGACACACTCTCTGCCCAATGACAGCTACATGTTCCTGCCACTGCAGCCCAAAACAACCCACAGTTCCCACACAACCTCACCTCACCTCGCTCAGACGGGTACAGCCCTGACTGTTTTATATATGCTTGTTAATGCATAGGCTATTATTTCTGAGTATAATAAATCTGAGTACAATAAATCAGATCTAGTCACAGTATGTAATAATAGCAATAACATTTGGTAGATTGTGTCATATTAGATGCCTTATCACGCAGGGTCCGCTGGATCTGTCCAGTCTCCAACAGAAGAACCCACCCAGCACCTGACTGTGCCCACCGATCTGTTTCGGCCTATAAGTCCTCATAGCCTGTCTGACTCAGAGAGCATCCCTCGAATCCCCCCACCCCGCCGGGCACGCACTCTCTCTCGCACCTTACGCAGACAGGTGAGCTCCATTTCAGCTTCTTCTGTCCTCGTACGGCTCCTGTTCAGAAGACTGGATGATGCCGTTTGCTTGCACAGTTCTGTTCCTCAAACATGTTTGTGAACGTTGATCCACACCTGCTTTCTTGATTGTATTTTCTATCTGCTTGTCTCTTCTCATAACGCATCACTCGCCAAGTCCTCCATCCAATAATTTCTGGAGACTTAAGGGAATGTGATTGATATAAAGTCTGACACCTCTGCACTGTTGATCTCTCCCTCTGGCCAGTACATTTCTGCTCTTAATCTTTCCTACATTCTCTCCTTTCTTCTGCTTTTTTCTGGCCTGCGCACCCGCTAATGTGACTTACCCTGAGCAGCACAGCATGGTCCAACCCAAGCCTGACCCCGAGCTGCTCCTGAGACACAGATACTCCTGTTTCTGAGAGAGCTGGAATGTGGTGGTTAATTCAGCTGGCCTCCAGGGCCCCGCCCTCTCCACTGACCCCTCAAACCCCGCCCCCAACTCTCACCCTCTTTCTCCTCCCGCACCCCTTAAATCCTGTTCCTTCAGTCCAGTGCATTTCACCATGGCTACTGTAAAGACCAAAACTATCTGTTAAAGATCAAGAGGGCTCAGAACTAATCTGATAGTATTTACGTATATAGAGATGCTGTATCTGTCTGTATAAAAAATTTATTTGCACGAATGACCTTTAACCCTCTGACACATACAATTAAAATGATTTGATTGTTATAGGATGGTTTAAAAGGCATGTGATCAAACAAATGTGATTAAACCGCTCAGTGTGTGATGTTAAAATTCAAATCTGCTAAACAGTACTAGGTTAAAAGTTTTCCTATGAAAGTGACTTAAAATGGAGTGACAGGCTAGTTGTCACATAGGAAAGATGTCATAAGCACTTGACTCACAGCCAAATACAAGTAGCTAAGATATAAAGTTTAATTAGACAAATTAATGATTTTTCCTGTAATGCTTTTGGGAATTTTTTTAAAACCCTAGTTCAAAAATCTCTTACATTGCCTCTAAAATGAGTATTTTCCAAGTAATTTTGGGGCAAGTTTGCATTATTAGTGACTGATGTCACATGCACTTTAAATGTTATATATTATAAACATTTTTGGTTTAATATTTTTATGTTAACTTTTATTAGTTTCATTAATTGTTTAATTTCTTTACTGTTTAAGTTTTACTGATAAGTCTTTCAGTAATATGGGTTTAATTGGCAGCTTGCACTGAGAAGACTTAACACATAAAGCATAAAAATGATTGACCGGCCTCTCTGTCTCCCTCTAGTGTAAAGGCTGAGAAATGTCATGTGACAACACGTGTGCATTTTTTTGCGTTTTTTGATATTTCACACATAAGCTGTCCAAGGGGAACTTATTTCGAAAATGTATATGTGAAAAGGTTAAAGAAAATTCAAATGCACTGACAATTGTCATTTATCATAACTGATCGTTTCATTTATCATAATTGACAGCGACAATTTCATTTCATTGACAATTTCATTCATACGTATGCAATTTAATTTAATTCTCCGAATTAAAATTGCTCTATATATCTCCAGCCACTAGGTGGCAGCAAAGTTTCAGTTATAGAGTTCTGCAAACAGAACAGGGACGCTGGTGGTCTGTGTTCTGTTGGCTAACTTAACAAATTTGATATGGTTCCTCTTGATCTTTAGCCCCTCCCAAAACGCCCACCCACCTCTCTCCTACTGGGCTGGTGTCTCTCTTGGACTCCCTCAGCTAGAGGAAAAGGAGCAGATCTCCAGTTATTGAGTTCAGAGAAAGCAAGAGCCCATGAAGAGACGTGGATCTTGCAGTCTGTTGCAGTAGCCCAGTGGCTCAGAGTGCAGTCTTGCCAAACAGTGCCTGTAGTTTTGCCTTAGTGAATCTTTCTCTGCCCTGGTTTAAACCAACACTCCTATTACATACTTTTTACTGAAAGTGCAATTTATATTGTAAATTTTCACCTATGTGACTTCACCCATAGCAGTGGCGTGTAACTCAGGCAGTAAGTTTAATAAATGAGTTATATGGCTATCTAGTTTATGTAAAAAAGGGACATTTATTTGGTCACTTCTCCAGTATACTGTACTGTTTGTAATTTGGTTAACAATGCACGTTTCCTACCACAGTGCAATGAACACAGTAACATAGGAAGTACTAAACATGTTTTCAACTGGTTGCTAATCTAAGAATGTTACTTTGAAACAGAATGTGTAGCTGCTGTTGAGCAAGTTTTATTGAAGTTTGATATACTAGCACAATTTGAGAACTACTTTTGTTGGTTTAATCTGTGGTCAGGAGTTTTGGTGAATTATTTGATGCTTTCAAGTTTGATATAAACTTTCAGTGACAGATTCTCAGTGTTGGCTACCTCTGACTGAGGCTACAAACGCGCTCAAATCTCTATTTTTCTAATTCCACCACCCATCGTTTGAAGCAGAGAGCTTGTGGAGTGCAATGCTAATGGTAAACTCCACTCTAACTCCACGGTTCCCCCTCCCTTCCACCAGCTTCTAAACCCCCAACATCTCATACTAACTGCTGTCACCCTCTCATGTCCTAATCCCTAATGTTACCCCGTACCCTCCCCTCACCTCCTCCCGTCCCTGCTCTCCTCAGGTGGCAGTGAGTGCTGACTCTCAGGAGACTCTGTACACAGATGGAGGGGACAATGAAGGTCCTTCGGGGCCCCTCGGGCCCCCTGTGAACTTTCCACCTCAGCAGCAGCACCACCATCCCTCGCTCTTTCTGGTCCCCGCCACGCCTGGAGCCTCCCCAAAACCATCACGGTCCAGCGTCCACACGCAGCACAACCCCTTCGACCAGTGTAACGTCTTCACCAGGCGCACACGCTCTCCGCCGCCGCCCCCCGCAAAGCAGGAGGAGTTGGACTCGGTGGACCAGGAAGTGTCTCGCATCATTAGGGCGGGGCTTGTCGGAAGGAGTGACGAAGGGGGCGTGGCCGATCAAGGTGCGAGCAGGCGTCAGCTTAAGAAGTACCACAGCGTGGACACTCACAGCCAACGAGTGCTCCTGTTACCACGGCCCTCATCCTGGCTCGACGACCCACGCAGACACTCCATCGAGGTGTGTTCGTCCCTGGAGAGCAGTCCCCAGCGCAGCTCTATCTCCTCCGGTTTCGTCTCGCGAGCGGACAGCCTGCAGCAGCAGACCTCACCACGACCACGCAAGAAAAAGATGAGCCCCCCGTGCATCTCCGTGGACCCCCCCGAGGCACTGGAGCTTCCGGGGGGCTTTCACCCAGCTCTGGGGATCGTGCCACCCCCACTGCCAAGCCGGGACACTTGCTTAAGGAGGCGGGCCCCCTCCAGTGAATCCAAGGACTCGTTTGATTTGGGTGGAGGAGGGGATGGCCTGCCTCAGGAGGGTGTTCCAAACTCCAAGCTATTGACTCTGCCTAGCTTTTCCTTCGAGAAAACAAGCTCTGAGCACTGAACATTGACACA
Organism: Ambastaia sidthimunki; assembly: GCA_036877625.1. Lineage (NCBI taxonomy): Eukaryota > Metazoa > Chordata > Actinopteri > Cypriniformes > Botiidae > Ambastaia > Ambastaia sidthimunki. The sequence goes on along the minus strand of JAZGTK010022463.1, from coordinate 2,103 downwards.
CACGATCGCACACACACAACACAGACATGCACATAACACATGATGCACTCTGTGTATCCGTGATGGTGATAGTCCTAGTAATAATATCTTAGAGAGTAATAATGCAACAATGGTGAATACTCCATGAGGAATAGTAACTATACCTTGTATTTTTTTTCTCTACTGCCAAAAGAAAACAAAAGGACATGCTGAGGATCAAACAAGCTAATAATAAGACTCTCTCTCTCTCCTCTAAGATGACAGCAGACTCATGCTGAGTTTTTCCTCCTGTCTGCTGGGAAAACTAAACAGCACTGTATCGATGAACTCCCTTATGGGCACTAATGAAGGTACAAAGCAATATGAACGTTTTAGAGACACTATTTTCTTAAATTATTGGGCCATAGTGTTTGTAAAGGATGTAGAATTCTTTTTTTGACTTCATTATAGTTTTATTTGTGTCTTTTTGTGATTTTTTTTTTTGTTCCTAATGTTCAAATTGTTTGTTGTTTTGCTTTATTTTTTCACCCATAGGATATTTTTAGCTTTCTTGTTTTGACGAAAAAAGAGGGATCCATGTATTTGTAGGAATATTGTTGATAATAATAATATTAATAATGATATATCTCTTTAAAATAAAGCATTAAACAGCTGTTTGATTTTTAAGCACAAGTATTAGATGGAGGTTCCGTGACTGAGGTGTCGTTATGGATTCACGAAGCACAGCAGATATTGGACACCATCTGCAGAACGGATTGTATTCACCCTTTAAAGACAGAGAAGATCATTTATTATTTGATCAGAAACAAAATCAACTGCAATACATGCAAAAGCAAAAAAAAAGAATTAATTTGTTAAAGCATTTATTTAGAAATCTGGATAAAATTCTGGGTATGTTTTTGGCACATTTTTGGAAAGTGTGCGCTAAGTAGACAAATAAATGTCTATATTATCAGTACGGCCTACACGGTATTTGTGTGAAAGTGTAACATGATAAAACTGAGAGAAGGAAAATACTTCATCAGCCTTTTAAAAGCTTCAAGGTACTTCTATCAAAGCGACTATTTACATATTCACCCACGATTCCTTTATTCCATAAGATACTCTTAGCTCTTAAGTCTGAACCTCACGCAGCATCAAAAAAACTTGCTGATTGAAGCTGTTGTCAATTGAACTGGCAATAACGTTCTGAAGCAATTCCCTCTGGTTTTCACAATAGCTCATTGGAACATCTGCAGGCCTCCTTTCAAACTCTGATGAGGTTGTGTTCCATCAGAACGCTCTGTAATACAGCCCTATTTCTCTTCAAAGCGCTGGTCACGGTCCAAATCTGTGGTTTCAGGTTATAGATGGTTTCAGCGTGTGGTTAAACCTGTTTTTGCAGTTGGACCAATTTTGGAATGATTTACAAGCTGTGTTTTAGCTTTCTACATAAGCGATCTTCAATCCCACTTGTATTATGCGTGTATTAGATGCATGTGATCAGTATACCTATAGTCTTTCTATAATGGCTGTAAACTGAGTCATTATGTAAAGAATATACGTGATGGTAGAATGAGAAAGAACCTAATGAGGTTCTTTATTGCTCATCCTGTTCTGCAGACGTTCTGTCACCGTATAAACTCTTTATGAGAGGTATGTAATTCCACCTCTGGGATAATTTGGAGAATGGATCATTTCGACCAAGGTGATACTAAAACAACACAATGTGAAGACTGTCGTGTTTGCTATAATATTTAATGCTTTGATGTATTAGCCAAATGTTTGAGGTAACCGAGTAAGAATGCTTTTTTGACACCAAACAAGGATGATAAATTTCCCAGTTGTCTTTTCTTTGAAAACAGCACAAATCCTGGAAAACAGCTTGGGCGACCAGATGGGAAAGGCAAGTTTTGAGGGTTATTGGTAAACATCCTCAGAGGAAATGACATTTAACCTCTGCTGTGCTTCTGTCTTCTCTGTGGGTTTCTACTCTGAAAATAAAGCCATACAGCCAAGGACTCCTGGTATACAAGCTCTTTATCTCCCCATGCAGAAGAGAAGTATTGGAAAATCTGAGATAACTTCATTTACTGCACACAATGATCCAATCAATTTCTGAAAACATCTCTACTGTGTAGAGAC
>JAZGTK010022462.1:0-10264 GCA_036877625.1 Ambastaia sidthimunki | reverse complement strand
GCAAATAATGTGAAATTATCTAAGCTAGTGTCAGCAGACTCCCTGCAAGCAAGCCAACAGGGCGACAGTGGCAAGGAACCAAACTCCAGAGGATGATAAGTGGATAAAAAACCTTGTGAGAACCTGGACTTGACAGGAAGAGCCAGTTCTCCTCTGGCACGCTAGAGCTGCAGTCCGTGACTAAGACAGGTTAAACGGCAAGCGTTACAATAAAGACTTACATTGAGTATGGGACTAATTTGATTTGGTGGTAGTTTGGAAAAGCATTAAAAAGATTTAACAGTAGTGGGACCCTGATGAGGGAATAAAAACAGAGCAGGAAAATATTAACTTTGGTGATAAAAGTATTAGGGTTCCTGATAGCAGCTCTAGCAACAATCTGCTGTTACAAGGTGGAATGTAGGCTGGTTTTATAGATGAAATTGAGAGGGTAATATAATTAATTTGAAACCAGGCAGATGATTAATGAGAAAAAGATAGTTTGAGGAGCAAAGCTTTAATCTTTATCCTTATTAAAAAGGACCCTGCTGAGGCTGTAGATGATTTGTTAAGTGGGATGACCACACCGGTGCTTGACAACTCCATGGAGGGCCTAGGTCACTTGAAGATCCACCAGTAGCTGGATCCACATAGAGGCGGGCAGATCTAAAACTCCCCCGGGAGGGAGCCCCAACAAAATAACAGACAATAATTAGCGTAGCTGCTGTTCATAATCTTTCAAGCATGAAAACAAATATTCTATAGGTGGAAATAGAAATGCGAGGTGTTCTGATATATTAAGAAAATGCAAGACTAAACAGGTGTGTTTTTAGTCTAGATTTAAACTGCAGGAGCGTGTCTGAGCCCCGGACAGCATCCGGAAGACTACTCCACAGATTTGGAGCTAAATATGAGAAAGCTCTGCCACCTTTCGTTGACTTATTAATTCTGGGAACAACCAGGAGTCCAAAATTTTGAGACCATAGAGCATGAGATGGATTATAGTGAGTTAGAAGATCTTAAAGATACTTGGGGGCTATTCCATTTAAGGTTTTATATGTAAGCAGCAGAATCTTATACGTAATACGAAATCTCACGGGCAACCAATGTAGCGATGATAGAATAGGGGTTATATGATCATATTTTTTTTCCTAGTAAGGACTCTTGCTGCAGCGTTTTGAACTAATTGTAATCGGTTTGTTACTGAGGCAGGGCAACCACCTAAGTGTGTTCTAGTCTAGATCTAGTCTGGAGGTCATAAAAGCATGAACAAGCTTTTCTGCATCAGATCTAGTTATGAAGTTACGCAGCTTAGTGATATTTCTCAGGTGGAAGAAGGCAGTTTTTGTAATATAAGACACATGATCTTCAAATGACAGATTACTATCGAGTATGACGCCCAGGTTTTTAACAGAATTAGGTTGGTTACATTACATCCTTCTCATTTGAAATTGGAGTCTGATAATTGATGTTTACTTGAGTTTGGTCCAATAAGTAGGATCTCTGTTTTGTTCGAATTTAAGCATATATAATGTGCAGCATGTATAATGTGAATAACAGAGGACCTAAAATAGACCCTTGAGGCAGGCCGTATTTTACTGGCATTAATAAAGATGATTTCCCTTTGAGATGAACAAATTGATAACGGTCCGACAGGTAGGAGCGAAACCATTGCAACGCCTGCCCTTGAATGCCGATGTAATTTTGTAGACGGTCTAACACTACGTCATGGTCTAAAGTATCAAATGCTGCGCTAAGGTCAAGTAGGACTAATAAGGAGACGCCCCCTTTATCCGCCGCTAATAGTAGCTGCCTTCTTGCATAGGAATAACATTTTTGAAATATTCCAGTCTGGATTTAGACCATTTAGAACGGATTTCGTTGGTAATTTTGACCAGCGCAGTTTCAGTACTGTGGTGTGGTCTAAATCCGGACTCAAAAATGTTATTCCCATGCAAGAAGGCACACAGTTGCGAGGATAAGACTTTTTGTAAGATTTTTGACATAAATGTCAAAAAACTCATTTGGGTTGCTGTGAGCTTTTTTTAAGATTTAATGACTGCGGTTTAAATGGACCTGGGACATGACCTAAACGTAGGGAGGAGTCAATAATTTTAAAAAGAAAAACAATTACTGCTGGTAGCAGCTCTATCAGTAGTTTGGTCGATATGGGATCTAACAAGCATGTGTTAGGTTTAGAGGTGGTGATTTTTAGAGCGTGGCTGTTTTTAGAGCCTTTTTGTAACGAGACATACTGTCTTTCCATGCTAGTCTAAACACCTCCAGATTTGTTTTCATTCATTTACGCTCAAGGTTGCGGGTTTCTTTCTTCAGATTAAGAGTAGTGTTGTTATACCACGGAGCTTTGGTTTTGTCTCTAGCTTTTTTAGATTTATTTAGTGCAACATTATCTAGTGTATGGATGAGGATAGAGTTCAGCTCGGTTGTTATAGTGTCTAGATCATTAGCATTTACGGGTGTATTACAAAGGTTAGAAACATCTGGCAGAGTGTTAATAAATCTGTCTTTAGTGTTAGTAATGGTTGAGTAATGACTAATGGTTCTGGCCAGTCTATAGCGTGGGGCATTTTGGTTGACATCAGTTAACTTTATTACCCATGAAATAAGATGATGGTCTGTGATCTCATCACTTAGTGGCAAGATATCTATATCTATGGGGTCCAGCCCATGTGATATAATTAGGTCTAGTGTGTGATTAAGACAATGAGTGCATCTAGTAATATGTTGCGCGACTTCAAAAGAATTTAGCAAGTTTTTAAATGCAATACCCGGCGCATCGTTTGTAACATCTACATGAATATTGAAGTCTCCAACTATTAAAGCTTTATCAATTATCACCAGCAGGTTAGTAATTCCACAAAGTCTTTTAGAAACGCAGCGTGTGGGCCTGGAGGTCTGTACACAGTAACCAGCGCAAAGGAGAGGGTTGGTTTATTCTTTTTGTCTGGTAGATTAATATTAAGCACCGTTAATTCAAACGAGGCAAAACTTTGACTGTTTGTTTGTTTAACCCTTAAAAAATCACAATAAATATTTGCGACACTGCCACCACGGCCCACCGGACAGGGCTCATGTTTATAGCAGTAGCCTGGCGGGGTGGATTCATTAAAACCGATATATTCGTTTGGTTTTATTCATGTTTCCGTCATACACAATATGTCATAACTATTGTCCGAGATCATTTCAGTTATAATAACCATATTTGATGAGAGAGATCTTATAATGGACCAAAGTGTATTAACAATAACAAATATTTACAATATATACAAAAAAAACACAACCCCGTTGCCCAAAACGTAAATGTGTGTGAGTGCAGTGTATTTTAGATGAGTGATAAATGAATAGTCCAAGCTCGGATCAGTCTCACCAGAGGTGTAAATGAGGGAGGAAGTCCGGGTTATGGAAAGGTGATAAGGTGATTACCTCACAGGTAAATAATCCACTAAATGTTGCCGTATATTCCACAATGAGCCCAAGACGCAAAAAGAAACAAAAATCACCATTTATATTCCACAAAACAAATCACGAATACTCCTCACTCTTCAAGATCAACACTCGCCATTCACCTCGCCACCCCTAATGCCAGCGAGCCGCTTCCATATAAAAAAAGGCATTTCCCCTTCCGGAAAGCGGTCTCGCGTTACGTCATCGGAGCAGTCTCTCGAGAGTGATAAGCGGGAACAACACAGAAATGAAACGAAACAGCATATAAGTGAACACAATTATGGACATTAAATTAAACAACATTATCCCATAAATTGTGTTAACTATGTGGCAGTGCTACATAGACCCAAGCCATCGGCGTAGAAGGAGAATGTTCGTACCAACGCTTCAGGTTTACCACATTAATTATTTCACTTTTTGGAGGGTTTCCACAACAAACTGTGTAATTTATTGGCCCCTTTCTTTCTTTAATTTTAACTGGTCCCTCCCACTTGAGCGCTAGCTTAGCAGAGAATTTGTCAGAGGCAGAAGAGAGTTGGTGCATTCTAATCCAGACTAGATCGCCCAGCTGGAACTGCACATCCTTCCATCGAGCATTGTAGTATCTAGCTTGTCTAGATTTAGTACAAAATGCTGCAGCAAGAGTCCTTACTACGTCAAAAAAATACGATCACATAACCCCTATTCTGTCATCTTTACATTGGTTGTCAGATTTTGTATTACGTATAAGATATTATTGCTTACATATAAAGCCTTAAATGGAATAGCCCTCAAGTACCTCTCAGATCTTCTTCCTCGCTACAATCCATCTCGTGCTCTACGGTCTCAAAACTCTGGACTCCATTTAGCTCCAAAGCTGTGGAATAGTCTTCTGGATGCTGTTCGGGGCTCAGACACACTCTTGCAGTGTAAATCTAGACTAAAAACACGCCTCTTTAGTCTTGCATTTTCTTAATATATGAGAACACCTCGCATTTCTATTTCTACCTATAAAACAGTTGTTTTATGCTTGAAATATTATGAACAGCAGCTACGCTAATTATTCTCTGTTATTCTGTTGGGGCTTCCTCCCGGGGGAGTTTTAGATCAGCCTGCATCTAAGTGGATCCAGCTCTTGGTGGACCATCAAGACACCTAGGCCCTCCATGGAGTTGTCCCGCACCGGTGTGATCATTCTACACGACAAAACATCTACAGCCTCAGCAGGGTCCTTTCAAAAAGGAAAAAAGATTAAAGCATTGGTCTTCTATGTACTTTTTCATTGATCATCTGCCTGATATCAAATTAATCATATTTATACTCTCGCAATTTCATCTMTATCACCAGCCTACATTCCACCTTGTAACAGCAGATTGTTGCTTGAGCTGCTATCAGGAACCTTACACTTTTATCACCAAAGTTAAAATTTTCCTGTTTATTCTGTTTTATTCCATCATCATGGTCTCTTTCCCTTAATTCTTTAATGCTTACTCCAAACTATCACCAAGTCAGTCCCATACTAACATCTATATGTAAGTCTTTAATGTAATCGCATTGTAATTGCATTGCCTTTTAACCAGTCTTAGTCGCGGTTACTGAATGCAGCCAGAGTGTGCCAGAGGAGAACTGGCCCTTCCTTTCAAGTCCTGGTTCTCACAAGGTTTTTTTCTCCACTTATCAATCTCTAGAGTTTTGGTTCCTTGCCACTGTCGCCCTGTTGGCTTGCTTGCAGGGAGTCTGCTGACATTAGTTTAGATAATTTTACAAAATACTGTATTAATACTGTCTAAAAATTCTTTAATTCTCATATACTTCATATATTTGCATATTTCATTTTACATGTTCAGATCTGTAAATATCCCTGGATGTTTTCACTATCATTTGTACAGCTGCTTTGCAACAATGTACCATTGTGAAAAGCGCTCTATAAATAAACTTAAACTAGATTGTTGTACAGCCACTCTACGCTTTACCTCCTCTGCCATGATGTTCTGTTGTTTTATTAGGTTGTATGATGCTTGGTTGGGTGAAGGTGGTTTGTGGATGAGTCATTCCAGCGGTGCTTGTAACTGCCTGCCAATCATGAGCTCCGCTGGTGGCAGGTGGTCTCTTGGTGGGTGGTATTAATAGCAAAACGAAACTCTGTTAACCACTGTTCCCAGTTTTGATGGTATTGTACGACGTATGATGCAATCATGGTTTTTAATGTTCGATTTATTCTTTCTGTCAGGTTTGTCTGTGGGTGGTAAGCTTTTGAATGCATCCCCATGTCTTACAAAGTTCTGAGGGGATACTGGATGTGAATTGAGAGACAAGATCAGAGAGGAGATATTTCTGTAGCTCAACTGATAAAGCATTGTGTTAACAGCGCAAAGGTTGTGGGTTCAATCCCAGGGAATGCAAGTACTGATTTGGGTTTTACTATCTCTGAGGGGAAACATCTCCACGCACTTAGTGAAATAATCCACTATAACAAGGAGGTATGTATTCTGTTTTTTGCTCATTGGAAAGGGTCCCATTAAATCCATCCCTAGCCATGTGGCCTGGTTCTGTGACCTGGGCATTTTGTAGAAAGCCCTTGGGTTTTGTATTTTCTGGCCTGTATTTCTGACAGTTATCACAGCCCTTGACGTACTGCCAGATGTCTTTGCGGACTGGAGGCCACCAGGCACAACAGGGTGGCCACCAGACACAACAGGGTGCATCATTAACCTTTTAAGGTAGGTAAGCTCTGGACAGTGCATCTGGCCCCAGATTAAGACAGCCCTTCCTATGGTGTACTTGGAAGCAAAAGTCCTAAAGTCCAGCGAGTCAGACATGATGAAGTTTTGGGGCAATTGAGGGCATAAGCTGCGTGATCTGTATAGATGTCAAATTGCCTTCCTTCTAGGTAATGTCTCCACCTTTCCACAGCCCAGACTGTGGCTGGGTGTAATAGGAGAAGTAGCTGGAGTGTAGGCCTGTAGTCTAGAGAGGGTGGGGTAATTGTAAGCCTTAACTTTTTCATCTGACTTTCCCATTTTTCCTCCCTCCTTAGGAAACAGTCAGCAATGGCCATTTCCAGCCTCTCCGGGAACTTCTGGAAATATTCCTCCAACCCTGCTAAGCTAGCGGCCATTGCCTCCCTAAAACTGGTTTCCCAATTCAGGGTACTATTCATAGATTGTTTGAAATCTTGATTTAAAGATTGTACCTGTGAGTTAAGGGCCAATAAATCCACCTTAAGCTGCGAAATGTCTATGCATTTTTTGTATTAATTCACCATTCATCACATCAGACTCTTTGCCATCAGAAATGTATAAAGAACTAAGCATAGACGTTATTTCAGCTGTTGGATTACTTCTAGTGACAAATGGGCCCGCAGTAAGTAGTACACCAGTGTTGGTGTAGTAGTATTTACATTAAACACTTCAGAATTTACAGCCTGGCTTGGTGTGTTCTGTTTTGAATCCTCCATGGTAATAATGTATAAATATTTACGATCAAAATATAAATAAATGGAGCGTCCCCATACGGGCCACCACTATGTAACAGTTCGCTATATAGCTATAACTGTACCCTAATAAATGGGGAAACACTTTCTCTAATAAACACACCCAACAAGGAATCTGACAGACACACCACAACCGTAAATAGACCAAAGTGTATTATACAACATAAATATTTACAATATATAGAAAAAATACCCCGTTGCCCAATAAGTGTAAATGAGTGTGTGATTGAAGTGTCTGGCAAGTTTATGTTGAGAGTATTGGAGTATCACAATCTCACCGGATGTGAAGGTGAATAAGGAAGTCCGGTTTATGGATGGGTGAATTGCGTTCTCACAGGTGAATAATCCAATACCGGTGAAGTATATTCCAAAGTGAGACTGAGATGCACAAAAAACACCACTTATAATCCACAAAAACACAGATAATGCTCTTAATGATCGATCGCTGGTATACCATATGCCACTAAACTCGCCACCACGAGCGCCAGCGAGCCTTTGATCATCAGCTTCTTCATGCTGGACCTGACAGAGTTTTCTCTGAAATGAGAAGAACCTACTGGATCCTAAGGGGTAGACAAGCTGTTAATAAACATCAACGGAAATGTACAGAGTGTGTCAAATGGCGTCAGAGGCCTATCGTACCTAGAATGGCTGATTTGCCATCTGCATGCTTGCGTCTGTTTAAACCCCCCTTCTGGTCTACAGGAGCTGACTGTTTCGGTCCTTACCACATTAAAATTGGAAGACGACATGAGAAACGTTGGGGCATTGTGTTCAAATGCGTAACGACAAGGTACATGCATTTGGACCTCCTCTGTAATATGGACACAGATTCCTTTTTGTTGGCACTCAGAAGATTTGTAGCGAGACGAGGCAAGCCTTATGAATTCCTCTGTGATCAAGGCACAAACTTCTGTGGAGGAGAAAAAGAATTACTGGAAGCTTTTGCTTCTCTCAAGCCTGAGCTACATAAACAGCTAGCCAAGCAGAATATTGACTTCAAATTTAACCCACCGCATCCTCCCCACTTTGGAGGAGCATGGGAGAGAGAAATCAAATCTATCAAAGCCTCCTTACAAGTAGTCCTAAAAGACCTGATCCTTCCTGAAGAGGTCCTGAGGACTGTATTGATTGAAGTTGAGGGCATTATGAACCTCTAGGATATGTGTCGTCAGACATCTCAGATCCTGATCCAATCATACCCAACTTGCTGGGTATGCCCAACATCAAAGACCATACAACTGGTTGTGCTGCCTGAACTAACTGATAATGATGATAGTTCCTAAAGACTAAGTAGAGCACCTTGCTTAATTACAAATATAATGAGTATATTTGTGGGGCGGCTGTACAAAGTTCTCTAAGTTACACAAATGTTCCAACAGATGACAGTATGGAACCTTAATTTGTTAGCGATATACTGGCTCAGATTGTGTGTGTTTAAGATGAAGGGAAGATTGTTCTTGGTGATCGTTATAATTTGTGCCTATTGTGTGCATTATTGACGTAAGTAATCTATAAGTGTTAGTGCTTAAATCATTATGATTATTTAGCCTCAAAGAGTTATCGTTACATTCCTAATACTATGTAAATGACTCTGCAGTTTCACTGCCACAACGTCGTTAATTGTCATATCATTTAAGTTTATTGAAACTAATGTTGAAGTCATTTCTAGTATGTTGTTTGCATCTACTTTATTTCTGCCATTTTATAGTGCTTGATTTGTAAATTAATTGAGGATTGTAGTGTTTCTATGACACACATTAATGATGCCATTTTGAGAAGCGCAGTTTTATTATAACTGCGTCATCATTTCCCCTTCTGTGTTACACTGTGTATATTAGAAATGACACTTGTATATGTAAAGATGTACATAATTTAATTCAGTGATGTAAAATAGTGTTGTAACTTTGTATTTTCTACATTTATTTATAGGAAACCACACAAACGCATAAATATCTGTAAAATTTGTACTTCCATCAACCGGATTAAAGTTGATTTCTTGGAATTCTGGACTATTGCACCTCTTTTTAACTGAAGAGCATGGCTAGAATGCATGTCTAGCATGTCACACCTAATGTATTTGGATATATTAAATAAAAAGGGATATATTATATACTGGGTGTAGAAGGGCCAACCATTTTTATTTTTTATTGGAAGGTGAAAAAATATTTACAGCGTATGAAAAAAACAAAAAGAAAAACTGTACAAAAAGAAAACAAAACAGCAACAATGTGCAAATTTGGCTAAACCAAACGGCCCAAGTGTGCAACACTGCTCAATCCACAACTGGAAAAACAACTACTACATCCTTTCAGCCAGCAAGCCTATTTATAGGCTGAAGCCCCTCCTACAGGCATACCAAGGGTGTGTTCCACAGTTTTAGACATGCACTCGCAAACTTCCCTAAGCACTTCCCCTCGGGGAAATCCCCGCCGCCATCTTGAAGTGCGTTCCACTTCGTGAAGTGAATAAGGGAAGTTTGTATGGACAGACCCTCGTTCCTTCGTTTATGATCCCGACTCTGCCTCTTATGTACACTTCGGGCACCTATATGTCCCACAATGCATCAAGATTGACGTCACTACACTAATACACTAATTACACTAATTAATAACTCTTTAATGGGTAGTATTGTGCATAGACATTTATGCAGTTATAGTTCTAAATGAAATAGAAAAATATTTATATAAATATAATATATATTGTTTACATTACTACAACATCAACAATAGCCTGTTACAAATAAACAACCTGAATCTGGGATTGCATCAGTCTCTGAAAATTCTTTTCAAATGCAGAAATTGCATTTGAATTTCTACTCCGTACTCCTGTTTTTGCGGTAGGCAAACTGGTATGAGTCCAGTGTGGTCGGGAGAGAGTCCTTAAGGTGTGCCAGAACCAGCCGCTCAAAGCACTTCATAATGATGGGCGTGAGTGCCACAGGGCGGTAGTCATTCAGGCATATTGGACCGGAGTGTTTCGGCACTGGCACAATGGAGGTGGATTTGAAGCATGCTGGTACAGCTGCTTGAGCTAGAGACATGTTAAAAATGTCTGTAAAAACCCCAGCGAGCTGTTCTGCACATGCTCTGAGTATGCGTCCGGGGATGCCGTCTGGTCCGGCAGCCTTGCGCGCGTTGATCCAGCTCAGTGCAGTGTAAACCTCAGTGGAGGTGAATGTAATGGACGGGTGATCATTTAAAGGTGTGAGCTTGGTGGCGGGTTCGTTATTGTCTCTCTCAAAACGAGCATAGAAGTCATTAAGCTCGTTCAGGAAGAAGGCATTTGTGGTTGTGGGGGTGGAATTGCTGGTTTTGTAGTCGCTGATGGCCTGGATGCCCTGCCACA
>JAZGTK010022461.1:0-10264 GCA_036877625.1 Ambastaia sidthimunki | reverse complement strand
ATATAAAACACAAAAGAGCAACCACACATACATTTACAAAGAGCGACATTAATTTTGCACCAGTGGTTGAGCGGGTGAAGAAGATCTCGCACAATGTGAATCCGATGGGGGGGGGGCTGAAGCCAAATGGCTCGGGAAGGCCCTGGAAAAATGGGGTCCTGATCTTCTGAGAAATGCCACAATAAATCGCAGCGCCTCCCTGTGCACGGATGATTAAATGTGCTCCTAAACTGCCCTGATTTGTGGGGGCACCTTGCCGATTTTATTTGCCACTGTTAACATTTTCATTCTTGCATTATGCATGCCACTCCGAGACCAGGAAGTGCTACAAACAAATGACCTGAGGGGAGAGCATAAACATCTCCTCCAGAGCAAAACTGTGAGAGAGATGAGGAATCAGAGAAAACAAAACATCATTCTTTTTGTGCTGTCCAATCATACGCTACAGTACAGACCACTGGCCGAGTTCCTCCTGAGCAGAGCTTCAGTGTTAAAAGAGACACTGCTGGGATATTTTGGCTTGACAATCTATTTGAATTTCAATGGGATGAAATGAAGTAATTGAGTATCTGCTTTCAATAATCAGAAAAATGGGTTTCACGTTTATTTGAATTACTTACAGAATTCTATTCTATTTACAGAATTCTATTTTTAGAAATAAACATTTAAATACAAATTTAAAAAAAAATTGAAGTTATTATAGTTATTATAAGTTCTCTCTTGGCTGTTTCTGAACCTTTTGGAAACATTTATCTTTTGGTTCTTGAGTCATTTCTGAGTTACTTTGACCTTTTGTCTGATGTCATTGTCTGATATCATTGCTGTGTTGACAGATAAACGTTTCTCAAGCGTTATAGTTTTAGCACACTGAAACTGTTGTTCTGTTGTGTGTTGCTTTTATTGTTCTCAGTTATGATAATTGTTGCTGATGTACAGGGGCCTCACACAGCATGATGCCGTTTCATTGAGGGTTTGAGGTTTGGTAGTTTAAACGACTGAAAAACATATCGTTGCATTTTGGTGGAGAATCCTGAAAGCTGAGCTCTGTTTAGGCAGCGTCTGATTTGATGCAGCTTCCACATCCTGGTAATTCTACTAACGGTGCCCACTGGGACATCCAAACACATGGATATGGTTTTGTAATGGTTTTTCCTAATTTATGCACTTGTTTTACTGTATTTGTGACATCTTTGGAATGCGCTGTATTTTTAATGCAGCTGTTTTTATTCAGTGGTATTTTAAAGATTTACACACAGAGGCCAATTATAAGGCAGCTGTTTTTCCAGTTAACTTTGACACAGTCACTAAATAGGCACATTTAAAAACATTTTGGTTTATGTATTATTTTCTGTCATTAGAAAGAATTTAAAATATGTAGATTTGTAATTCAGTAGAATAAGAAAATGGGTTTGATTTTAAACGTTTCGTGTGGTTGGCTTAGTTTGGTTGAGCAACATTATAAACAGAAAACAGTATAAAAAGAAAAGCCACAAGGACATTATGGCTGTTTTGTAATCATTTGTTTTTTTATGATTTTATAGGCCCAGCACCCTTATAAATGTAGCTGATAATTAACTAGCATTTTCACAAGCACTGAAAACTTTCTCTCTTTCACAATCTAAACAGACATCTGTTTACTTGCATAAAAATGTGTAATGCCACTTGTCTCACTGGTTGATGAGTCCTCCACTCGCTCTGAGGCTGTGTGTGTGTGTGTGTGTGTGTGTGTGTGTGTGTGTGTGTGTGTGTGTGGATTGACGTTTAAGAGAGCATGTCAACTCTTTTAGCATCACAGAGCAGTCAGTGGCTTGTCAGCTAGCCCCCCCCCCACTGCATTCTGACAATGCAAATCTATGCAAATGGCGTCTCGCTGTTGGACAGTTCTCCGCATGCCCGCACTGCATGAATGGGTTACTCGCTTGAAAGAAAACTAGTTCTAAATGGTTCTGATGATTTCAAAGAAGAAAAGAAAAAACTACAATATTAGCTGGTTGTTTCAGTAATCTGTCAGGTACCATTCAGAGGGTATCAATTTAAAAAACTTTGCAGTTTTAAATGCGAGTACTTGTAAATATGCGTATAGGACGAGCAAATTTGCACCGTGAGCGAATACGTATGGTTACGCATAACAGACAAGGGAATGCGTGCCGCTATGTGTAACAGACGAACGAGTGTGAGCAGTTACACGCAACAGACAAGTGAGTCCGCTGAGATGCTCGTACCTTTTGCCAGTATGGGAAGGTGCTCAGCCGCACCTTCTGCAGTTAGTTTATCTGTTGGTGTTGGGAGAGCTGTCTTTTGGTTAACATAATGTGACTCATGCACAGAACATCGAGACAGGCTGATATTGTTTTTTTATGACTTGACCTTTGAGTTATTAGTTTCCCCTTTGATGAATAATTGTTGTCTCAGTTCTGAAGAATGGGCTGATTGCAAGTTTTTATGCACAGCTGCCATTTTCCGATGCTGTTTGCATCTCTACTGTGTGAAGGAGACTTGTTCTGAGGAAAAGTTGCAGCTTGATTAATTTTATAGAAAAGTTTTGAGAGGGTCAAAACTTTACTAGCCATTTTGTTTTGAAAATGGTTTAATTCTTAAAGGACAATTTTATCCCAAAATGTTTTATTTCTATTTTCAAAATGATCTAAAAGGAACAGTTTACCCCAAAACATTTCTTCTGTATGTTTTGTCATCACGTACATGAGGGTGATTAAATGATGGCAAACAGCTGTTAAGCTTTGAAAATGTGAAAAGTCCACATGACTGTCCACATGACCAATGATTTTGTTTGTTGTTTGACAGATCACAATATATCGTCACTGTATGAACAGAGCTGAGTAAAGATTCTTCAAAAGTTCTTTTTTTTTTTAAAGTTTTTTTTATTGGTTTAAAATGACGTGAGTGTGAATTAATAATAAAAACTTTTATTTGGAGTTGAAATATTATTTTAGAAGCTTAATTCTTGAATGTTGTCATACTTATGAGGAAGCTGGAGATAATTAGTATCAATTTTTACTGTCTCCATATGTCAGTCTTTCCTGTTGTCTGGCAAATTTGAAAGTGTTCTGCTGATTTGTTATGTATTGATTGCTACAAATGCACAGTATGTCTTATAACCTGTGATAATTACCAGTTTAATTGTGTTTATTTTCATATAAAAAAAGAAATCGAAAACACACGAGAGTGGCTGCAAATGTGCCTTTCTGCTCAATGCGAGGCCGTGAGCGAGGAAGATGTATTAGGTGTGAGAGATATTGGCATTTATGCTGATTTTGAAAGAAACAAAAGGCTTTGCGGAATAGCTGCGTTATCAATGTAGGTGGAATATTTTGAAGTGTAGAAGTCATAACCTTTCACTGAATTCCTTTCTGTCATATATTAAGTCATTGACTGTGGCAGCGGCTGAGCTGAAATGATGAAATATAGATTCACTTTTTTTTCTAATGGCGCTCTCTGCGTAGAACCGCTCTCTCCTTCTGCTTGGCTTGGTGATAAAGCTTTTCTGGTAGAAGACAGCAAATATTTAAGATATCTGTGTAGCTTGATGCACGTCTGTCTTCCAGCCCCGGGCCGGGCCCTGCACACAACAAGCCAACAAATGCTGATCTCTGCCTTCTCTGCAGCAAAATAAAATATGGCTCAAGTTTTCATTAGGGTGCTATTGATTAGCTTTTCCTTGCAATGAGTTATGGGCGACATTAAATAAAAAGGAAAATATTTTTATGACTTTTCACAGGCCATTCCAGAAACAGCTTGCCTCTCACTCGCCCGCCCAACGGGCGTTTTGTTTTCTGTCAGATTGTTGTGGCTGGGAAGGCTGGAAGTCTTTTTTTGTGTGAAAATGAGTGTTGAGTGTTTGTGTCTTGTGTTTGCCCAGTTAACAAGTTTAGGTTGTAAGAATGTTTCCCTAACGTTTCCATTAAGTAACTAAAATGTTCTGAATGTTGATCCAGTTATTTAGATGTTGAATTAACATTATAGCTTGATTATGAGAATGTTATTTAAATATTTGTTCTGTAACGTTTTTGGAACGTTCCACTAACAACTTAAGAATACTGTTTTTGAAATATGATATACAAGTTAAAAAAGTTTGAGTAACGTAACTGCAAGAATGTTTTTGATAACTTTAAGAGAACTTTGAGGGAACGTTAGCCAATGTTCCATGTTAGCTGGGTCCTCAGTTATGTGGCCAGTAATACAAGGAAAATGATGTAGTTGGCATTGAGTTTTTTTCTGTGGCGTGGGCTTGAAAGAGGTGATGGGAAATGTGGATGTGCTGGGTTGGCACACTTGCAAAAAATCAGCGGACTGTCATCACCAAAGTAAAGTGAAGAAAGATGGAAAACCTTAAAGGGACAGTTCACCCTAATTTATAAACAAATTCTGTCATCATTCTCTCACACTCATTCTATGTTCTGTGTTCTTCTGTGGAACACAAAAGAAAGTTTTTATTTTTTTTTTATGCAATATTCTAGGTTTTAGGATGAATTTTTAATGCAATATTCTAGGTTTTAGATAAAATCTGATTCAAGAGGGATTCATTCCCCAATCAAACTTCTCTGATAAACTCTCATGAACATGCTGAGGAAAAACAGTTCTTTTAAAATTTCTCCTTTTGTGTTCCATAGTATAAAGCCATTTAAATTTATAGGCGTTTGGAAGCACATGAGGGTGACTAAATGATGACAGAATTGTCATTAATGCTGAACTATTTCTTTAACAGAAGATAAAAGGAGCCTAAAAAGAGACACGTTGAAGACTGTCAAGTGTGGGAGACGGTCTCTATGTGGATTTATGTTCAGAACATATCCTACAGTCCTTTGTTTTTATTCTGTCATCAAAGAAGCGTGATATTTCTTTCCTTTTAAAGTTTAGCCTGGAGTTCCCTTTTTTCTGTTTTATTTCTCTCAGTAGGTGTATCAGATTCCGTGCGGTGCAGTTTGGACCTATAAGGGGATGTTTAAAGAATGAAAGCTTAGGTGCGGCGGTGCAGGGATTTCTGAGAAGATGAAAGGCGTGTGGTTATCAATGATCTTTATTCTTCCTGCTGCTTGAAATGAGCCTGACAAACAACTGTATTCTTAAATTACACAGTGATAAATGGCTGTAGATAGATATCCTATGGATTTCAAATAGCTTTTGCAGAATGAGCGAGAATTCAAACATTTTAAAGTAAATTCTTTCCAACTGCGCATTGCATGTTTGGTTTCATTACTAAACCACCAGCCGATCTTTCCTTGCATGTGCAGAATTCCTTCACCTCATCTTTAGAAATTCTAGCGAGATACATTTTTGAGATCTGGAGACAGGCGTGGAATGATGCATGAGGTGATTTGATGAGTCTGAGGTGTGTCTTTTTTATGTTTAAATACTTTGAAAGTTGCTCCTGTGAAACTTTATTTGCAGAGACGGGTACAAGTGCTTCACAGGCTGGTTTTTCCCAAAACTGTAAACAATATGATGGTGTGAAAACCTTTGTACAGTATGAGCACCCCAACCATCCTGACACAGCAATACTGGCCCAGCCAATAGCATGTGTTTCTGTTAGCCAACCGGTTGCAGACTGTTAACCGAGCTGATGTTGGGAAACATCATTTATCATTATTTTTACAATGGCGTAGAAATCGCATTTGAAAAACATCGCAATTACATTTCTTAAGCAAATTCAAAGTGTGTAAATATACGAAAAAGTGCAAACATGTGTATGTGTTTGGCAAGGGAGAGAACAGGAAAAAAAAAACCTGGCATGCATTCTAACTTTGCTGTGTGCCCGGGGAATATATCACTGTTTGTCTCAGGCACGGTTTTATTAGAATAATTACATCTTTCATGTCAGACATTCTGTTTAGTTTTGCAGAAAAAAACTCCTCCCCTTTAGTGGATTACATGGACCTTCTTCTGGCGTGACCTGAACTGAGTTCATTTATTTAATTCTCTCAGCCAGATTGATTGGCCTCAGCGCACACAAACAAGTGATGAGAATTCAACTGGACATTTGTGAAATTCTGGGACAGAAAACATTTCTTGCGTGTCCGTGTGTCGGGCAAGGAGAGATGGGCCCTGCAGGCTCTGAAACACAAGGCTTCAGAGATAACATTTCACGTCCAATAGTGCTGCCTAACCATGCAGCCCACATGAAATAAGCCCTTGGTCTCCATTATGGCTCTAATTTTTCAGCATTTAATGTCAACAGGCGCTTGGAAATGGGCTGGAAAATGCATGTGGCTTTCACGTACCTTTGAAATGAAAAGTTTACCGTAGTACTTGCAATGTCAACACTACAGAAGACATAAACACACATTCCCGCACGTTCAGAGATGTGGTTTAATCATTTCAGAAACATACTGAATTCTGAGCATAACACCTGAAACTGACAGTTTCCTGCCGAACTCGTTTTTCCAGGTAAATTACAAGATCAAAGGACAAAAAGTCCTAAATAATTACAGTCATACAGATACTGTATTTCAGAGCGTATTGAAAGCCAGGATTACAAATCTAATTAAAACCTGCTAATAAACAGAAAGACTCTGATAAGTTTCCTGAATTTGAAAATTTTGAATAAGTTAAATTCCACTTGGAATTTTACTGTATTTCATAATTAATTTGTGTTAATTGTTTTTTGCAGTTGGATTATATTCACCTTATAACAAAGTAACATTTATAGATTGGAGTTTATGGAAAATTTCCGCTGTAGATTTGAGCATCATTTTATTAGCAACGTTTTATTACGTAGAGCCTTCGATATAACCAGGTGTTTTGTTCGGATTTGTTTTTCCACAGATCAAATGGAAAAATGCAGTAAGAGCCTATAAATATAACCCACGTTTTTTCCAGATCAAGCCTTAAAACATGTTTTTATTGCAGAATCTTGTTATTGTGAGACATAGAATCCAGTTTACGTTTCAGTTAATAACAGTTCTGCGCACACAGCTGTGACACAAATTAGCACTTTAGGCAAAAGATCAGTTGGCTCAGTTTCCGCCAGTGTATCGCCGGGACATGAGAGGCAGATACACACACACATGTACAGTTTTAAGTCTGGGCGTGCATGTTTATGACTGTACCGGGAGACAGTTCTCTTGTTTTCACTGGTGTGGGTCACAGGGTAAGTAATTGGCTGTAGGTGTTCACTGTGAACTCACTTCCTGCAGAGGCCATCAAACGTAGACCTAGTGAAGGAGAGAGAGGAAAGATCAACATTCATCCGGGTCACCACCCTCATCATTCCCGGGAGGGCCACACATAAGATATCAATTAGCCAATCGGGCTCCCGCCAGGAGCGTTTTGCTTGCAGATTTGTTGGGAGCATGAAATGGGTGTTGACATTCGGGCTTTGAGAACAACAGTTCAGTCCAGTTCCTTCTCATTACAAGTGGAATTTCCTCCAAACTCATTGAAGTTTCTGCATATTGACGCCACATTCTTTCAAGCATTAGTGACCTGATGCAAATTTTTTGGGCTGGATGTGTTAAAGGGATAGTTCACCCCAAAATAAAAATGACTCACTTTCACTATTTACTCACCAAACCTGCATGACTTTCTTTCTGCTGTGGAGCACAAAAGGCAGGATGTTAGAAACTGAAGGTCTCGGTCACCGTTTACTTTCATTTCATGATAAAAGATGCAATGAAAGTATCTGACATCCTTTTTATGTGAAGGAAAGTCATGCAGATGTTGCAGTGACATGGGTGAGTAAATGATGATTTCATGATAAAATGGAATTCATACATGCACTCTTACACATAAATACTCTTTTACTATGATTAACGTTTATATATATGTACACACACACTTTTTTTACAGTCAAATGCCTGTTTTAGTTTAAGTGTATGGTTTTGTTTTTTGTGCACGCTTGTTTTTAGCTTGTAAAAGATTTCAGATATCGGTATTTGTCATTGACCCTCGTACAGAAATGCTGAAAGCTTTTTAATGTTGAGAGAGAATATAACTGCGCTTTACAATAGCGGAGCTGTGACCAAAACTTCAAAGTCGCTTGATCTGCTGGAAGTTCCCCAAGAAGAACCGTTTCTGTCATCATTTAACCCCAGGATTGTTTCAGAAGTGACTTCCAGAAACATTATGATTTATAGGGTGACCTCGATTACCAGCAGTTGCTGGAATTGGCAGATGACTTTGACGTTTTTGAAGTCGGCTCTGAGCATCCTGAATTGGTTGAAAAAATGTGATATTGATATTCTATTTTTAATCAAAAAAGCAAAGTAGGGAAAGCAGCTATAATCAAACACATGCTATTTAGCTCTTCTAAGTTAATGGAATCTTCCTGATGTTTACTGGGAAGCATCAATCATGCAAAAATCTATTGTAGCATTAGCCTTGAAAGAACAGTAATAATAAAAACGTTATAATGGCCTCAGCTTCCTTACTATAAATCACGCCGGTGTGTTTGTGAGTGTGAGAGTTTATATGTGTGTGAATTGAGGGGTTTAACTTCATAAAATATGCCATTTCAGTCTTTCTCTTCCGTCGAGGACTCGCGGAATATTGATATAATATTGACCAACGCTCGTTGTCTGTGCCTCGTGTTTCTTTTTAACCTTTTGTGTCAGATGAGTGGAGCGTATGACAGCGTGTATTTCTGTTTGACTGCATCGGTTCCGGCACCTTTGGCCGTGACTCATGACGGGTTTCTGCTCGATAGCCACTCAACATTGCGTCGTAAATCAAGCTCAAATGCGTAAAAACGGCGTCAGGGGGGAGATTTACTGTAACACTGAAAATCCTTTTAAACAAATATTAAAATAAGGCAAAAAAGCCGTCTGAAAGTCGTTTAAGAGGTCATCGCACCTCTGTTTAGACGCGAGCGGGGGGAGCTGACGACGCATGTGAATTTACATTCGTATTAGCGCTTGATTGATGACACAATGCATGCATGCAGTTTTCATTAATGCAGTTTTCATAACCAATGCAAGTCATTCTTACCAGCCGTACCAGCTTAGAGTTACATCAGGACCAGTGATAGACGGCACAGAGCTGTGGCTTAGCGGTTAGAGCAGGTGCACCACGTTTGGCCTTGGTGCTTATGTGGTTCATGCAGGTTTGTGTTTGACTACTACATTTAACATGAAGACCTTTCCAGGTTACTGTTTGACCCTTTGTTAATCTTTCCTTAATGCTATTTTGTATGTTTTGTTAGAAATTTTGTCCCCACAATGTATATAAAGTATATGGTATATAGTAATAGTATATATAGTAATATAGTATACTATATGATGGTATATAGTAAATAAATGACAATGTAAATTAATACACACACACATACAATATTATAGGAGGTCAGGAACAAGGGTCTTAGCCTAAGTGCATGTTGACCCATGAGAGGGCCGTATGTTATCTGTAGGGACTCTCAAAGCGAGTCATATCCACTTCACAGCAGCCATAGCCTGAGGAAGCTTCTCTGTTACACAGCTAAAAGCTAAATGCTAAGCGCTGCTCTCACGCGGTGGGAGGAGAAGATAATACTCCCAAAGTCTGGGGAGAAAAAACAAACTATGAAATTAATAAAGCTTTTTAGTCAGCATAATAAGTCATTTTGAACTCATCTGAAGAGAGCAACAAAACAAATAATTTTTTGGGGAAAGAATACATGTATTTTAATGCCTTCAAGCAAAACTAATTAAAGACGACACCTCATTTACATAAATAAGCATTATAATTTGCATGGAGGCACCAGGGAATATGCGCAGAAAAGAAAGCAATATTTTGCAGTCTGCTAATTTCATTTTATTTAGGATTTAAGCTTAATAAAGATTCATTTTGGAGGGGAAGAGAGAATAATCAAAAGGGAAAAATGTGAACTATCTCCAAAGATGCAGCAGCTCGGATTCAAAGGGGCCTTTCAGAGTCAAGAGACCACTCCTAATCAGGACTGGCACTTCCTGGCCCGACTCCAGCACCAACTCCTTGAAAGGTACAAAATTTTTAGAGCCCAATTTATTAGTATGCAGTCCTGGCATCACTGGCTGAATTAATGGCGCCGGCTGATAATGACTGTAATCGTAGCACAAATGGGGTGTTGAAATAGCAAACAACGGCCACAAGGCATGTAATGGGTCTTTTATTAATTACTCAAGCCGGGCTCCGGCTCCTGGATTTACAGTGGCCGTGGCAGTGGGTGGCAAAGGTGGGCCAGGTGTAATCCTGCAGTGACACCGTCAGGTTTGGATTGTGGGGTGGGGAGAGGCTGTTCACTCGCTTTCACTTTTAAACTGTTTCATAATGGAAGAAAAGTGCACAGGTCTGTTTA
>JAZGTK010022458.1:0-10264 GCA_036877625.1 Ambastaia sidthimunki | reverse complement strand
GTGTCTAGACAACTCACTAAATTGGTTTATTCATCCTTCTTTGCAAAGTAACTTCATTGTTTTCACTTTCATTTCCATAGGGACGGGACTACTGCTCGGAGGATGAAGATATGACATAGCATGTGCTGAGACCTTGACTCGGGCCAACAGCAAGTCAGAACTGCCCCAATGTTCCTTACGACTCCTTTCCATGCCTCCTCACCCCAAGAGTATAAATCTGCAAAAGCATGAGGCTAATAACATGGTTACAAGTGACTTTCAGCCCTTATTCCCTCAGTTTACATACTACACTCCTGTCCCGGATGTCTTACAAGTCTGTTTGTGACTCTTGACGTCTAGGGGCATGGAATGGCCTTGTTAAAGGAGACTGGGATTTGGCCCAAGTTTCGAACGAGAAAGCCATTTTCAGACTGTTCCTCAATCCCTTGCCTTACACTACCCATAAGCCTTCTCCTACTCATAGACTACATACAGTGGAGAGAGCCATGCACAGAACGTCCTGGATTTCGACTTCCCTTTGACACAAACATCTTCCGGATGCTAACATGCTCAAAATACAGCACATGAAATAGAATAGACTTGTTAAGACTTGCGTGATGCTGAGACATGGAATGGGAAATCGTATGAACAGAAACACAAGGCCATTTATAGCATTCCAAGTGTTTTTTTTTTTACTACGTAAGCAAAGTATTTTTCACCTACAAATGTATTACACGTTTTTTTACCTTTCTTTTGGTTTATGTGTTACAAAGCTCAGGACAGTGGTGCTGTATGTATTATCAGTAAATTTGTTGCTGGATGAGTGCAGTGCAGTTTAGCCAGTTTTGGGAGATGTTGGGTGAGTTTAAATGTGTCTAAATGATTGGATCACAGCATCTGAAGGAGTAATGTTTAAATGTCACAAGGTCATGTAGTTTTCTGATACTCATTGTGTTCTATAAAAAGCTAATTTGACATTTACATTCCATTTTTTGAGTTGATTTGAAAACCAGTACAAGATTTGAAGCCAGCCTTCAGACAGTTTTCATAGATGTTTTATTACCAAGAAGTGCTGTTTCTTTTTACAGTTATGACAGTAAACAGTTTATGACATAAACGTACCATAGCCTTAAGCACCATTTTTTTCCTAAAGAAACAATAAGCCTTTTTTCTCTATTTTCACACTAAAGTGAATAATATCCCGTGTGTATGATTATATAAGTTGTCTATACAGTTGGGCCAAACAGTATTGCCAAAAATGCTGAACGATTAAAGCTGAACAGAGAATAAATACACATCCAACAACTAATCCAGGATAAAGGCATCTAGTTTGTTAATGTTGTTTACCAGTTTATTTTGTTTATGGTTAACATTCCTTGCACTGTTTAAGTTTTAGAGAATTATGCTGCATAATCTTACACAACAGACATTTCAGGTATTTGTTTTTGCATAAAACAACAGCTCAGTTGTGTTGTCGTTGGGTAATACTGCAAAAATCTCTGCTGATTTTTCCGTTACAGTAAGGTGGTCAGGATGAAGACAAAACCAGCATGGATGCACTGCATTATACTCAGGAATATGGTTTATCCCAAAGCATATCCTATAAATTCAGTCTCATCTCCAAAGCAAATACCTTTAAATAAATGAGTAAACTATCCTTTATCAGTCATAAATATCAATCCAAAATGATCAGATCACCATCTTTAATGGCTCGTGGCTTTTGTTTGATGGATCTGGGTGCCCATCTCATTTCTGAAACCTGCGTTTGCGATGTTGTCGGCGGCCTTGGTCCTGGATGTTTACTGGAGGATCAGGAGTCAGAAAGCCATCACACAGCTTCTGGTACACTAGACTGGAGTCAGATGCCACCGCACACAAGAGCATTGGGACACCTTTGTCCAAAATACATCGTATCCTAACACATGGACAATGAGATATATATAACTGTTAAAAAAATTGTTAGTGACTTAATGAACAATACTATAAAGACTTGTGATGAGAGAATATACATTATCTACATTATATAATATGGTATAGATGTTCAACATTATTTGATAATGTTTGATAGGGTAGCAATCTTTTGGAATCTCTCAATGTTTTGGGATCATTGTTTCATTAGAAATTGATTCTCGGTTTTGAGCAGCATGATTCAATTTAGTAATTTAGTAATCTTTCATTGACTGAAAAATCTTGACTGTCTCTTACTCTCTGTGTTTGACAGATCTGTGTGAAGGAAGTGGGTAGATTATCTGGACTGTGTCTCCGTTCTCTCGAACCTCCAGCAGAACCGCCTGTAACTCTGGACAGGAAACGCAAATCACCTCTGACCAGCCACGAACTTCGAGAGAACAAAACAAGAGCAAGAACTTGAGCTCCTATTATGTTGCGCAATGCAGTTCTCTTTCTGTTGGTGTAATGTACACATTATCTTCCTCTGAGAATAGCTTATTCCTTTTCTTACCTTCTGTCAGATCCATGTACACCAGGAAGGCAGCATACGCCTGAGCACTGTCACCTATATCTAGACGCATCATGTCTTGGTACTAAAGAGACAATTAAATGGTTATTTCATCCAAATATACAACGTATCATTTTAGGGATGTGACTCGCTCTTACCACGCTGTGCTGCTGGATCCAGTTCGGAATATCTGACTGGTTTGCTCCGTCCATCACGATTTTCCACTTTTTTCTTGTTTTCCATGAAGCGCGTATTTAATTAATGCATTTCACTAAACTGTTGTTTACTGTCTTTCCACGTGCTCGCACGATCCGCTTTACCATCAGCAAAGTTTTTAATCGTACTATAACAAAGGCGGATCTTCTGAATATTAATTACGCCCTACTGACGTTGTTGGTTCTGTACTGGTGTTTCTTTCAGAGCCGTAGAACAAGAGTCGCGTCAACTCCATTGACGCCAATGCACCGCTTTAGCACAGCAATGGCGGTGATAGAGCCTTTTAATATTTCCCGGAAGTTAGCTTCATATACTAGCAGTGCCGTAAAGTTGCAGCAGAACAGACCGTTTGTGGTTAGATTTTAAAAGATTTACGTTTAAAGAATAACGTTGTATATTAAATTAACGTGTGCATCAAAGCATTTTGGTCGATTATTCCTTATGAAATTAGTTGATTTAGGGGATGTTATTAGATAACAGTTTAGGCTACAAGAGACTACTGGTAAGGTAACGGACCACGAACAGCCTATGAATTTTTCTCGTTCTCTTTAATCCATTAATCCAGTTTAATCCATTGTTGTTTAATTAGAGAAACGTAGACGTGAGTTTTAGGCATTTCATCACCCTTGTCTATGTATATTATACTGTATTATTATTATTTATGTACAAATAATTTATAATAAATAAATTATTATTAAAATTTGTATTATTAAACAATAATACAAATAATTTATTAATGAATTAAATCAATACGTGCATTGTAAAATACTTGATTGTTATGTTTTGTTTTAAATGTCATTTTAAAAATGAGATAATTTTATTTATTTTTTTAAATATAATTGATGTAACTACATACCACATATATGTTGGTGTGTTTTAAATATTGTAAATATGTATTGTAAATTAATGCATTGATTGGCTAATAATGAACAAATATTACAGTTACTACCATGCAATGTATTCCAGTTAGCTGCCAAGAACTTCCTGGATTTAACTGAAGTCTATAAATCATGTGATGATGGAAGATTTTGAACTTCCATTGTTGCAACTCTGGGTGTCTCTCAATGCTCAAACTGATGCTTCCACGCTCCTCCAGCCTGTAACCTAGAAACCAATAGAAGTCAGACATCTTGAAGGACATCTCAATTCTCTAATTGCACCTTTAAGAGGTGCTTTTCAAATGGAGAACTGTATTCAAGTAAGACCACAATCCTTTAAAATCCACATATTCCAAAACATTGCAGAAATCGAGTTTGTACTTTCTTCACCAAATTTCATTATGAAATACAGGATAAAAATGTTTTCAGAGATAAAGGCATTTATGTTTTCTGGTATTTTGTTGTAAATGAACTTAAAAATGATAAACTGCCCTTTTCATAATGCATTGTGACAGCAGAGGGGCAGAAACCGTTATGACCTTGACATTCACAATTTTTAGACTGTCTCATTAATGCTGAGGGGGACTCTAGCCTTGAAACCTTAGAAGTCTAAGAAGGATGCAGCCTGCTTAGGATGCAGCCTCCTGTTTGAGAAGCACCCATTGGTGTTTCTAATGTGGAAGTGTCCTACCGTCCTTGCATCCTTTCCTCGCATCCTAACAGGGTGGAGCTAAGATGCGAGGAAAGGACGCGCAACTGTTTCTATGGCTCTTTCACTTAATTAATATTTATGAGGCTGGTTTATTTGTCAGTTGATTTAATTTACATACCAAAGTCTTGAAGCAAATTATATATATATGTACAGTTGATTTCATTTACATACCAAAGTCTTGAAGCAAACTATATATATATATATATATATATATATATGGTATTGTATAGAATATAGAATTATATAGTATGTGTGTTTGTATGACAAGATACATGAAATTGTCTAAATTTCCATTATGAGCAGACAATTACTGTATATTTATACTGTATAAGCTGTAGCTATACAAAATAAGATGTTTTTAGGTAGATGTTTTTAGGTCTTTTTACAAAGAAGAAGGTCGGACATTCTTCATAAGTACAGATTACATTTACTTCTGGTCTCTTTTGGTCTCTCCTAATGATAGTACATGCAAACAATTAACATTATACAAATACATACAAATACAAAAAAACATACTTTTTTCACTTTTTATTCATTTTATAAAATATTTTTTCTTACTTAATCATACAATCAAATTATCATAATTATAACAGAACAAATAAGCTTGTGTATGTCTGTTGTTTGTGATTACTTGCACCATAAATCTGTTGGTCAAATCAACTGATCTGTGACTAACTTCTCTTGTTTTGCTGGATGTTCCATTGAATCATTGTACATTTCATCATCTGTTGCATCTGTGTGAGATTTGAATATGGGAAGAATGATGTCATCTGTATTGAGCATTATATCATCAAACATCGAAATTGTTTTCATATACACAGATTAAAACAGTCAGGTTGTTAACTTATGGGCTGAAACTGACAAAAAAAAACTGTTTTTGTTAAGGAATAGATGTAATTAATTACATCTGTAATCAATTATTTGTATTAGTGCACTAATACGCTGTCTAGATTTGTATTTTGGTACTGATCTAACTTGTGATGCTGTCAGAACCTGCACTTTGGTCAGTCTCTGCAGTACATTCTGCATATTGTCACTGTAACTGTGACAGTGTCACGCAATCTGCCTGCTTGTCCTTGATTCCTTCATTCCCCCAACACTTACCATCTCCTTGGCAACTGTGCTCTGTCAAGTTAGTGTTTGGCTAGTATCCACTAACTGACATCCTGTGTATATAAAATCTGTTTATGCATCTGTTTATGTAATTTTATGTTTCCCAAACACATTTAAACATGTCATGGAGTTATAAGTGTGTTTTCAATAGACAATCACTGGATCACAGTACATTATATAATGACATTGTAATGACTTGCTGGTAAAGTCTAAGGACACATTTTACAACAAAGTTTAATTTTTGGTGTTAAGCGTTTGTTCAAAGCATCACTGAGTACTTTTGGATGAAAGATTTCTAGTGTATTAAAAGTTTTCACTTGCATTCACAAATTTTTGCTTGTTGTCATGGTATTCAGATGTTTTTTAAACACTGTCTGAAGCCCCACCTTATCCTCTGCTTAGTTACATTCTGTCAGTTTGGACTGTTCCAAGTAACAGTGTGTAGGGGGGAGGTGCAATTCCCTGTGGTTTTCCATCCTGATTTCCACGCTCAGGCACTGTTTCCCCCTTGTTGCTTCTGCATGTTGGTTCCATCTGCACTCATATCTGCCAAATGGACCCTGGGAACTCCTGAACCCTGGGAAGAGCATCACATACTCATTTATATTGCTCTGACATAACGTGACAAACAAATATGTTTCCCATTCCTATTATGTTAGTATTTAGAAAAGTATTTAGTACTTAGTATAAGAAACTATATTTTTTAAATCATTAATTGGTGGACTTGCATGTCTCTTAACTTTAACTAATCAGTATTTATGCCAAAGATTTTGAGTCATACTTTGAGTTTTGCCAAGAACCATACAGCACTTGCAGAGTTCTGGTGATGCATAAGTACTGCATGACCTTATAGCAAAATGCATTCTTTGGATTTCACCCAGCTCATAAATCACAATAATGTGTTGTTGCTTCTTGGAATGTTCTTGAAATGAAAGACTTTAGGTCAATTCTCATGTATCTTTAAGTTTCTTTGAAAGCATTAAACAACATCCTTCTCTTGTACCTTCCCGTATTTTGCTGGCTATTCCGTTGAATCACCGTACATTTCATAATTTGATGCATTTGTGTAAGGTTTGATTATGGGAATAATGATGTCATCTGTTTTGAGCATTATATCATCAAACATCAAAATTGTTTTCATACACACAGATTAAAAAAATGTTGACTTTTTTGTTAACTCATGGGCTGAAACTGACGTTGTTTTCGTTAAAGGAACAAATACTGTAACTTTTGCACTTTTTCACAAAGAAAGAAATAAAAAAAGTTATGAGAATAAGCCAGAAACATTTTAATACACTGTTACATCATTACATAGCATGTGATGACAAATATGGAAGCTACAAAAGGATGTTGGAACATATGGAAGTTAGCTTCAAAGTAAGGAGCTCAAGTGCTAAAGCGATGTGTGGCAAAGCGATGCAGCCACTCATTCCCTTTTCAGGGAACAAGGGTTACAGTCATAACCTTTTGAGTGAACTCACGCTGCGTCGTAAAACAACACTTTGGGGAATGAAATACCCACTGCGCCACACAGCCTAAAGCCAACTTAGTGTGAAGCCAGACTGGGCACAACTCAGGAAGAGAGAACAGAAGAGACTGGAGTGGAAGCAGGATCCAAAACTGGTCACAAACGCTGCTGAATGGAGTTGCTTTTAGAAAAAGCAACTCCTCTGGTTGAGTGAGCCCTAACCTAAAGATGTAATTGCAAATAGGCCATAGAGATTGTGAAGTGAAAACATTCTACTTTAAGGCATAAAGTTGCTTAGTGGAGGGAGCTCTGGAATTTAGAATAGTGTCAGCAATCTTGGTTGAGAGACCAGAAGAGCTGGTCCCTCTCAGGGGCTAGACTTCCATAGCTCTGACCAGCTTCCATAGCTCCAGCCAGGGGTGGTAAATGACACCCGGCCTGTAAAAGAAGGTCCCTCCCTCTAACAATCTCCCAAGGAGGGCCTGCTAGGAGCACTATGAGGTCTAAAAACCAGAAAGAGGCCACCAGAAGTAAACTGACCCCATTTTGACAGACCCTTTCTATCTGGGGAAAAGTGTACAGACACAGCCTCGGGCTGAATGCATGAGGGAGAACCAGAACGGACAGTTTTGCTTCTCCTGAGATCCAAACAAATACTAAGAAGGTTCTTATTATTTCACAATATAACTTAAAATTATCCTAAAGGTGTCTTATGTATGTTGTATATTCATTTTATATTTATGTTTTTATTTTTTAATTATAGGTAATATTATTATATTGCAAAATTATATAAAATTATATTATTGTTATCTAATTGTATTGTCATGTTATTCCACATTTAGTATTAAAAAACGAATATTAACTTTTTAAATGAATCAGAACTAAAAACAGTGACATGCTAGAATCTGACAGATATTAACACAAATCCCGTTCAGTTCACGACAATCATTTAATGTGTCTAAATACAGTATAGGACAATTGCGCCTATATTACAAATCTGCTGGTTTGCTCATAAATTCACTCGTGTCGAAATGTTCTTGTAGCACGACGCGCTATTTCGCACAGCTGTGAAAAGCGCAACGGCTTTCCAGTGGCCCAAAACATTTTTAATGAGCCAAACATCCAATCAAAAGACAGAGCGTAGAGAGCAACGATGAGAATTGTTGCCGTGCTAAAAAGAGAAGCCAACGGGAATCCCACAATGCCGGGCGAGGGACCTCCTGTCGAAGAGTGAAGCTCTGTTGATTTCTATAAAATAGGGGGAGGGCAGTAATGCAGAGGGATGTAAGATGGCAGAGCTACAAATGTTGTTAGAGGAAGAAATCCCGGCTGGAAAAAGAGCCCTCGTGGAGAGCTACCAGAACCTTTCAAGGGTTGCGGAATATTGTGAGAATAATTATGTGCAGGTACGGATCTGGAAACATTTTCTATCGTGTATTGTCCGTATCATTGTGGATGTGATTGAAATGTGAGCAATGCATATGTAGCATTAAAGAGGACCCTCATTAAACTGCGATGAGGGCGCACCGAGGCATGATAGACGTGATATCTGCATTGAATTTGAAAGCTGAATATTTGTCTTTGTGTGCATTTTGCTGTTTTTAAGCTCGTGCACACAATGCACGAATTCACTTTCGGAGGGTGTGTCTATGATCACTGTCTCACATGCCCCTTTCTCTACGATGGATGGAGAAAGCTGAGCTTTAAAAATGATCAAATAATTTAATGATTAATACATGCCAGCATATAAGTTATAAGACAGTTTGGTTTTGATACATAGATCAGGCGCTCTATTAGCATATAGCAGGTCAAGTAGCATCAATGTATTGACTGCAAATGTGTTTGCAGCCAATACGTCATTTTTAACGTCATAGTATGAACGCTACAACGTTCTTAAATATTGTCAGAATGGTTGATCTGAATTCTGCTGGTTGGTTTTATTAAATGTCCAGGCGGTGCAGTGCCTCTCCTGACTGACAGTGTGAATGTGGTGAAAGCTCAGATATTCAATATACATCTCTACCTCTAACCGCTATTGAATTTCATCCATATTTTTTGCAACATCAATAAGAGACGGGATTATTTATATTTTCTGCTAGTGCAACGTAACAAATCTTTTTTTCTCACCATGGATTTTATACAATACTACTCTACAATATTGAGAGCTAAACTTGTTATTATTTAGCCATATTCTATTGATCTGCTGTTATAATGAATACAATTTGTTTAACGATGGATATTATGATTATTATATAAAATCTTCTTTGCGAAATACAGTCAATAATGTGTTTTTTTTATTATTTACAAATGAAGTAATTTCACTGTTTGGGCTAATGCTGTCTCTCTGGGTGGTTCTAAGCTTTATTGTTGTTATGGTTTATATAAACTGCTATGAAAGCTTTGAATGTTTACTGGCAAAACGTTTTAATTTTTAATGTTCATGTGATGATGGTTATGTGGTTAAGATCACAATTATCAACCAAATATTTAAACAGTCTATGGTTTAAAACTGAGTTTAAGAGCAATTTTGAAGAGTGATGTAATATGTAGAAAAGATCCCACAAGGTCACACATAATGTGTGTACTGCTTTTTCTGATGTTTCTTCTTCAAGTAAATGTATATACTGATACAGGAGTTGACAAATCGAGTTTCAAACGTGGCTGATGGCCAATATAATGCTGGTTATTCAGAGATATTACATTGACTGACAATTGCTGATATGAATTGATATATGCTAAAAAATATTGGAGAACATACAATGTACCTTATGTATAATACATATTTTCAAAATATATTTAAATAAATACAGACAATGTGACACCTAAAGAATTTGAAAAAATATATATAATTATATACTTTGTATATTCAGTCAAGAAACACTGTAATGGAAACCTTAATTGACACTTGGAGTTGGTTCAGTGGTAAGCAAGACCAAATTCTCCTTCCACTCAAACTCAGTTATTCATACAGTCATCAGAGGAGTAATTGACTCATACATGTTTCTCTTATTTGTCTTTGGTTGGTGTATCATTTCTTGAGAAAGGGTTCTGAGGTCCAGCAGGGTTTTTTTGGCACTAGACAGAAGTTAGTCGTGTCTTAGCATGTACTCACACTAAGCCTGAAAGCGATTGTCATAAACAGCAATTTCTGTTCATTAACAAGGTGAGAACCAGATCCGTTATAAACCTAAATTTACTTGACTTAAATATACTTAAATTAAATGAAAATGCATTATCCAAGTAGTACTAGAAGTTTGTATGTTGTTGTAATGATGACAGTAGCACAACCTGAAGTGGTAACTACAGCATGGTTAGCAATCACACTACATGTGAACCAAGCCCAATCGAACCATGTGTCAGCCAACGTCTTCAAGCGAGCCAGAACATGGTTAAATGAACCACGCCCGGGCATGGAGCGATCACACTGGTCAAACAAACCA
>JAZGTK010022457.1:0-10264 GCA_036877625.1 Ambastaia sidthimunki | reverse complement strand
TGCCTGTCTGCCTGTTTGTTCCAGATTATTTATCATTGTTTTGCTGGTTGAACCTGATTTGGTTTTGTTTCCAGGGATCCATGTGTGATGACTGCGTTGTCAACTATTTTTGCGGATTGTGTGCGGCCTGCCAGCTGAAGAGAGATATTAAAATAAGGATGCGTAATGGAGAATTCTAGAGAAATCAGTTTTCAGAGCCTTGAGAGTAAATGAATTGGAAATAATGGACATAGTTATTCAATGAGCACAACAGAATAAAGGCTGCTATCTGACGGTCTGTCTACAACTACCACCTAATCCTCGTTGCTCTTTGGAACCAAAGATGGAAAAAAGTTGGAGAAGTAAATCATTTTAAACGTAATAAAACTTTATGACCTAAAACACACGCTATCATGAGTTTAATTGCTACGTCTTCAGCCATTGCGTAAAAGTAAACAAGCTCTATGGTTTTCATGCAGCCAGTTCATTCAAGTTTCAAATGTACAATCTAACTACAAAGAAGTTAAGTGGTGAAGGCAGAAGGCAATATGTATTATGTGATATTAATATACTGTCAGATTCAAAGCATGGCCTGTTGGTCTTGGTGTGAACCCTTTGTAAAAAATGTATGAGAAGCACAATGAAGATTTAATCTCTGCAGAACACAATGATCTGTTATTTAAGTGTTATTATTTTAACACAGATAACATAATTGTGAAATGTTTTTATTCATAAAGTAACAATTATATCAATGTGATCTCTTGCCACATTTCTTGATTCAATCCACCAAAATTAAAATGTTTATATATTAAAATTTAATTTCTGCCTTTATTTCGGCAATGGTAAGTAAGTAAGTAGTAAGTAAGTGGAGTGGCAGCACATGTCATCAGTTGAAGGTGTTCTAAACTGATAACAAATTCCAGCGATGGAAAATTGTCATTTATAACCATTAGTTACAAGTATCATTACAAGACTTTAAATCCATAAGATGGGCAATAGGTAGTTTGACAAATGATTGAAAAAATGATTGACTTCTATTAACTGTAAATTTTAAAGGAGTGCCTGAATATCATGTGACTTTTTAAAAACTGTATATAAAGGACAGCCTGTGTGCAGGATTCTGAAGGGAGTATTCTTGAATCAATTTAATAAAGCTACATTTAATTATTACTTATTTGGTAAACTTTGTGTAGAACTAAATTCTGAATATTTATATTGCATGATATAATTGTGGTTATGATCCAGGTCTTGGCTGCCCTGTTTGATGTTTAAGTATTTTTAAGTTGAAGCGTTATTTTCTTTTGTATCAATGTTAATTTCTTGTTTCCTGTTCTGGTTTGTAGTCCTTAGTAGTTTCTTTGTGTGTTTTGGGTTTACTATTATTTTAAAATGTGGGGAGTGTTTCTACATTTTTACTGCTAATTTATTTTAATAATTCAATAAATATACATATTTAAACATATACCACAGCGTTTTGGTACTGAACTCAATTTATGATTAATCATTTATTGTTATCGAGCTATTATATTTTTTATCATATATTTCTGCCCGTGTTGTGCAGCCCATCAGCTAAAAAACAGACACTGACATAAGGAATGGTGAATTCTAAAAAAATCGTACAGGATGCGCCACCCAAACTTCCTGTTTTAACAGAAAATTGTGCTCATCAAGCAATTTCATACGGTCTTTAATTACTAATTTAATGATTACTCTATAGACATCAAAAAGCATTTTCTTTCAGAATTGATAATTATATATGAGCTTTTTGGTAAATATTATAGTTAAACATTTTTCTGGATGATCAAGTTCATGCCCTTTAAAGTTGCTGTTTATGTTTACATAATGGAATGGAAAATTGGATCGTTTTCTAACTGTTAATTCCTAAAACTGTCAGCAATTGACACGTAAAAACATTTTCACCAAGTTTATTAGGCATCAAACTGTCGCTGAAAATGTCAACCTCACCACCAAAATGGTCAAGCGTAATACGTCAATAGCATGTATGTGCCATGTTAAACTAAATTCATGGGCGAGTTGAATAGTCTTTTCATAGTGCTGTAATTTTGCCCAATCAGAGCAAAATGGCATGTTGTTGGAGTTTACAGACAGAGAGGTATAAAGGGAGTTTATTGGGTCATCTGGGCCTCGATAGCTTGTGCCGTCCATTCTGGTGCGGCCTGAGTGATTTTCTCCAGGAGGTTGTTCACCTGGAAGCACAGCGACTGTATCTGCTTGTCCCAGGTGGGTAATGGCTCTCGTGCTGATGGGCAAATACAAAATGCAATATTTTTTAAGCATTTTTAGTTACGGTTATACAATTTGAAAAACTGATTAACTGATTATTGGCCATTAACCATTCAAAAACCAAACTTACTTTCAAAATGAACAATGCCGTCTATCTGATCAATGAACCCAATCATACGACTCTCTGTAATCATTTGTGAGGCGATCTTTTCTGCCTGTAAAGATGTTTGTGGCAGCATGAGCACCATGAGAAATCATAAGATATAGCACAAATATATTGTAAGAAATATACAATATATAAAATATTGTACCTTTGCAGGTGGAATCTCTAAAAGTGCGCCTAACTCTTCAAAAGTGATATTATTGTACAGTTTGCTAGCAGACAGCAGATTGTGCTCAATGACCGCTCTGTCTAGGATGCTTGAGCCTAAAAAAAAAAACAAGAATTAGTCACAGAGTTTCCTGGTAAAAAAACACTCCTACAATTATACATGCAGGCAATAATTTAATTGTTTACGTTATGCTATAATTGTAACAATTGGATTAAAAATGGATTAAAGCAAGACAGATTTTAAAACTACTGTCAGCTATAAATAATTTTTTTCTGCAAAGGCAAGTGTCTTATTATATAATCTTATTATGTAATCTCAACATGGTGACCCAAATAAGGTGACCTACTTGGTGTAAGTAGCTTTGATTAGGCTACAGATATGACTTGACCATTCATGTCATGTGAGTGACATAATAAACATATTTTTCAAATATAATACAGTACTGAAGTACTATTCATTTCTTTAGAGCTAAAATTTTAATGGAAAAAATTACTGAGTGCACCTTTAAATATTAAGAACGAATGTAAAAGTAATTAAAATTCAGAAAAACTGTAAACACCATCTGCTGTGGTGGCTTTCTGGTGTGGCATCAACATGGCCGCAAACTCTTGCAGTTGGTTTCCTCTAATGATTCGATCCAGGTACATCTTCTCCAGAATGCCATAGGCAGCGAGTTGCTGACAGCGCTCGTCCTTAAACAGCGTAGCCAACATCCGTGAGCGTTGCTGACCTTTTCACCAACAAGACACATTAGCTACATGTTTCTTAGACCATAAACTTAAACTATAAACTAAAAATTGTCTAAGCACCAGTGCACAGCCTAACATTGGTGGAGTAACATGCTGACTGTACCTGCAGAGGCCAGTATAGTGCAGTGAAGAGCATGCTTTAGGGCCTCCAGACGTTCGGTTTCATGGACAATGGATTTGTAGGAAAGCTCGTTGTAGCGCTGAGCAGCCTCGATGAACTTCCTCCGATAATCTAGAACTCTGGCATAGCATACCTGTAGAAACATGCATTATTTTTAAACAAATCAACCAGTTGATAGGTGGTCCTTAAGGACTAGATCAGACAAATTTCAAACACATTCACTCAAAAACAGCAGTGGTCTTGAGAGGCATTTATGAACTAGTTAAACTATTATCAGTTTAAGAGTGGGATTGGATGAATGGCATTCTTTAATTTATCCAATAAAAGACATTCATTCAATAAAAGACATTCTGATTGGCTAATTGATCTGATGATTTGAAATGAAATAAAAACATTAGCCTATTTTATAGTGTACCTTGTAATGAATCTGCAGCTGTTCATTGGTGGATTCGTTTTGAAGTAAAGAGGCTCGGTTAATATAAGCCTCAGCCTGAACCGGGTCATCATCCTCCAAATACAAACGGGCGATTTTCAGGTAGGTGTCCAACTTGTAGTCCACATTGTACTGTCTATAGATACACAGGAAAACATCATAAGGAAGCA
Organism: Ambastaia sidthimunki; assembly: GCA_036877625.1. Taxonomy (NCBI): domain Eukaryota; kingdom Metazoa; phylum Chordata; class Actinopteri; order Cypriniformes; family Botiidae; genus Ambastaia; species Ambastaia sidthimunki. The sequence continues at coordinate 6,236 of JAZGTK010022457.1, read as the reverse complement.
AAATTGGGGCAGAAACATCATCAGCAGTTAAGCAACAGGCCTATCTAAAGAAGGACCTTCAGATTAGCTCCAAGTGAAAAGTGAGCTTACTTTTGTCCCGTCTCCAAAGGGATGCCCACAAGAACCAGGGCGGCATTCCTCCAGTCCTCCTCTTTTTCATAGATTGTGGCTAGATGTTGTCGGATTGAAGCCACCTAAAATTGGGCACAGAATCTCATATGCATCACTCTTTCTTATGTTGTTCTAAACCCATATGAATTAAGGCCCCAATATATTTTAAACCAAAATAAAGAACCAATGTGATGTCCAAATCAAATCTGGCATCCTAATCACAACCTCAAAATGCATAATTAAGTGTGAATGTTTCTATAAATGGAACATTTACCTGTTCTTCAAATGAAATTACTCTGGGCTGAATCTTTTCCAGGGTGAAGTGGCAAACAGCTTTCGCTGTACCGTCTGGTAGGTTTGCAAGATGTGTACAAAAGTCTGTTAAAAGCTGCCTGGATATAACAAGACTGACATTCTCATTGACCACTGTAAAAGAATGGAAAACAGGGGAGATCATTAATGTAAAGTGAGGCATTGCACATATAAAAAACCACAAATAGCGTTATGTTCAATGTCAGAGCGTATTCTTATGGTACTTACTCGCTTCAACAAATGCTTTGAGCGCCTCTAGTTGTTCTGCATCGGTAAACTGCAGAGCCTTTTCTAATATCTGACGATATCTGTATGAAGAGGGCATAATTTTAACAAACATACGCAAATATACACACATATATGTATGTATACGTAGCTTTCTTTGGTGATCAATTATTCTAATCTATGCAGCTTGACAGGCAGAGCAACTCTTCATCAGTGCATTGCCTCACGCTAGCTAATGATAGCTCTAGTTATCATCTACTGCTTTCATATCTTTCATCTGAGAAAATGCAAACAAGGACACATCCGTGTAAAACATGCATTAAGCACAAATATTAATAAGAGACTCGAAAAAACGTACTTCCCAGATAGATCTTTATGAGATCCGCTAGAGTTCATCAACTGGGCGAGCTCCTGCCTCACGCCAGTCGCCATTTTCCCCACACTCGATTAACAACATTGAATTCAAATCTCAAGAGGGCGCCACTCTCACATCATCGGCCTGGTCCACTAAAATAAATTACTTTATTGGCACTTCACCAAACACACAAGTTTAATACAGTGTACAAATAATAAACAATATACAGCCGACTATTATTATTATTAGTAATAGTAATGTTGTTGACAGTCACTGGTCCCTAAATGTAAATAATATTTATATTTTACTTTCTTGTTTACTTTATTATATTTTACTTTTATATTTTGACTTTCTTGTGTTATTTGGGCACATGGTAGACTACGACCAGACTGTATTTAGGAATTAGCTTGACCACAATACATTCTATCCATTTTATGGGCACTTTCTCCATACAATATGCGCGTATGAGTTGGTTACTAATGTAGGGGATGTGTACGGAAGTTGTGGAGTGACGTAATATGTTGTTCCTATGAAGGCGTGGTCTTATTATGGGATGTTAGGGGTGAAATGGCGCTCGGCGCGGTATTTTAAACAATCGTCTTCGTCTGGGAGCGGATGGTCGGAGAGATGCGGCGCCGTGTTGGATTAAGTAGTACGTGATCGAGTGGAAAGCTTCGAGGATTTCAGAAGAGCGTTTTAACATTTTTCTCGAGAAAGTGTAGGGATTGTCTTTTCACCTCGGGTGGGTATTCAGCAAATATGATCTCAGCTAGTTAGCCGAGCTGCTAACAGAGCGTATTTGTCAACTGATGTTGGTTTGGACTTTACTGTGTTGTGGTGCTTGTAAAATGTGGTTTAAAGAATTAGCTGCAATCGCAAATGATCGTTGTGAATTTCGGTACTGTACTGCACTGCACTGCAAGTTAAACCATGCAGAGACGAAGATTACTCCAGAGTTGAAGTATGTTTTGCAGTAGTTTAGTGTTGGCTAACTGGTTAGCACCTGAGGCTGTGCTTTGACAGTAAATGACAGCAACCTGCTGGCCTGATGATTATCATGATCTTTATGAAATCTGTATATTTCGGTACAGTTTTGTTTTACAGTAGTACTATAACAGTACGTAGTCATTGGTTTACACTTTCTGTACCTGCGAGCATTGTTTCTTGCCAACGCATGACTTTATTTTGTGCAGTTTGCAGAATGATATGCGTTGTCTTTATAAAGTAAGCTTCACTTTTTCACCTGTGACATTTGTTTCGTTGTCTGCACAGTATGCATCGATGCCAATCAAATTCAAATCAAATCATTACAATTAATAGCGTTTATTATATTATTAATTAAAATTCAAGTTACTTTCTTTTAATAACTTTAGCCTTCTGATGTATTTAATCTTATAACAATATAAACTGAGTAATTTAGTGACCGGACACTTGTTTAATTGGTACGACAGATTTATTTTACAATATAATATTTAATACAAATTGTTGATGATTAAAATAATAAATGTGCCTGTTTCTAAATATACTTAAAAGTCGGTTTAAAAACAATTTAGAAAACATCGAGATCAGTTATAAGACTAGTGTCTTGACCCTCCTTTTGTACTCCCAAACCAACAGAAATAAAAAGATCCGGCGTTTTTGTCCATACTGCTGTTGTTTCTTATGTCTGAACTGATGACGAGTTGAAAATGGCGGATCTTTCGAAATCCAACCCCGGCCTGAAATAGACACGCAGCGCTTTAAGTCACTATAACTGGACTCAACTAAAGATCCAGATATTTCAGGCTACATATGCGTTCTGTAGTATGAGTTATAAATAGTACTTTATTATGGCAACAGATTATACAGGAAACCGGGCACGTCGAATATTAAACTCCGCTCGATGTGAAAACTGACAGATCAGGAGAAAATTAACTGTAGAGGTAATGGACAGGATTGTTATTTTTAGTTATTTTCACGAACGCCTTAATGTGTCCTGTCTACGTTTTAATCTTTAAATACTTTTACGGTCAGTGTCAAATTTATATTTATAGCACGCATGAAAAACAACGCATGAGAAACAGTTTTGTGAGTGATGATTTAATATTGTGGTTTGGTCCTGGAAATTTTGCGAGAACTGCTGCTGCTTTGCTGATTGTCAGTTTTTTTATGCATAGCATCGCTTGCTAGCGTTAGCGGTGACTGTAGTTCTTAATATACATAAATGCTGGTTAGCTCAGTGCTAGTTAGCCTCGTAATAGCTGAGCGACGCATTGACAACGCCTTCATCAATGAGACTGTCTGCGCTTAAAGATTGATAGGACCTTTTGGTCGCGTCGCGTCGCCAGCAGCGTATTGGAGGCGCAACGCGTTTGGTAATTAAGAGAGTTTGCATGAATTGTTTTGCTTGGTGGCTGTTGTTTATTAAAGGATGCAAGTTTACCTATTTATTGTATTTATTTTTATTTTTTGAATGTAAATGTATACCAGGTGCATTTATGTTCACACTTAAGGGCCCCTTTGCAATATTAATTTTGTGTTTTTCTTGTGGATATTTATTCTGACCTTTTGATTTTAAAGAATTCAAGATGTAGATTTTATCTGTTTAAAATGCTAATATTCAAATGCTGTATTATTATTGTCAGAATAAAAAAAAAGTAATTTTCATAAGAAATGCTCTCTTGAATTGTGCAATAAACTTCCTGCTCTATTCTATAAGTGTAGAGGGACCACAGTCCATGGTTCCTGCACCATATTACAAATCTTTTAAGTGAAGCAATAATGTAATAAAATAATAATCTCAAATTTTTTAGCTCAATGGTCCCTTTTTAGTCATTTGTGTTAAACAAAACTTTAAAATATTTGTATTCTTCTTGTCCATGATGCCCATCAAAGTAGTGACTTAATACCGCAGTTCTCCCCAATTCTAGATTCTTTAGCGCCCCTAAAACTTTGTCATTCCTCATGTGATGTTCCAAACCTGTATGCTGTCATTATTTTAGTGGAATGCAAAAGATGGGTGATAAAATATTTTTGCAGTTCTTTAAATAAGTAATTGACCGTCCACTATTTTACTAGCGTTCCACAGCAAAAATACAAACAAAAACGCATGCAATTTTGGAATGACATATGGGTAAGTAATCCCAAAATGTTTATTTTTGGGAGAACTGTTCCTTTAAAAGTCATGTTCTGTTTTTCAGTGTGTTTCCAGTAACTCTGCGAGATGGATGTGGTTTCACCTGAGCTCAACAGCCTCCTCCCTGATGAGATAATGGATACTGAAGCTATCGCAATGGAGGAGGAACTTCCTGCCGAGCATCTCGCTCCTCCTGCCCAATCTGAATCAGATCCAGTCCAGGTTCCTATGGAAACAGAGGTGCCTGAAATTGTTAGCCTGTGTCCTACCACCGCAGCTATGCAGATGACCCCAACCTCCAGTGATGCTCAATGTAGCACCAGCTCGGGAACTCAGCTGCTTCTAGCCTCCTCTGGCCTTGTGGCTGAAACCACCTCCGGCCCCGCTGTGACTCAGAGCCTCTCCAAAATCTCCAGCTCCACCATCCCAACCAACCACCAGCTCATCATCAACAAAGTGGCCACCTCTCCTGCTGTGGATGGCAAACCTCTAGGTGCTGCTGTGCTCAAGCCAGAGGGCCAGAAGCTCCTGGTTACCGGTCTCAGTAAAACAGGGCAGCCCATTATGTTGGCTTTGCCACATAATTGGAACAAGCATGCCACCACCCAGGGTGCAGGAGATACTAAGACCCAGCCGACTCAAATCAAAATGGTGACCACAGTAGGGAAGCCTGTGATAGCTGTGAGCTCGGCCAGTCAGCTTCTGAGTACCTCCACTCCTTTACAGGCCCAGCAGGTCAAGACCCTTCAGGTATGTGTTTGTCAAGCCTTTATTTACAATATTAAAGCAATGAGAGTTATGTCCGTATATTAGCAAGACTGTGATTTGGCTGTATGGAGTCACGAGTGCTCATGATATATGGTCATGTTCCTATTTTTCAATTGGGTTCGATTCCCAGGGGAACATGTCCTGATAAATTGTATGCTTTGAATGCATTGCAAGTTGCTTTGGATAAAAGTGTAAATGTATATGGCTGTAACAGCATAATTGCAGGTGTGATAGTTTTTATACTACAGTTCAAGAGACATTCTTGCTAGAATGACTGCTTTTGATCTAGAATGATATTACTATATCAAAACTGTCCACACTTCTGTCACAAACATGAAAATGGCATGTTAGAACTGAAGCAGGGACGTGAAACAGCGTGACTAAACAACTGCTGAGGAAATTGTTTGTATTCTTTTTGCATGCCCTTTTCTATTAAGAATTTAGTGACCAGAACAAAGAGTTGTTTAATTATATAACATCAAAGTCTTACCTAATACACAATCTGTCATTCACTACACTGACTGTCAGAAATCACTGACTGGTAAAACTAGTTTCGACATGACATGATGAATATTTTTAGGGGCAACTGATTGCATGCAATTGTAAACAAGTATAGTATCAACTATTGTTAATAACTATTGTGAAATTTGTGTGTGAGCCTCAAATACAATTTGGCACTTGTGTTTTGGCTAAAGTGCTGTCAGCATTGAAACCTTTAACATTTAACACAAATATTTCAAAAACATTTAATCAGTTTAAGTACCTACAAATAACTGATGAAAAATATCTAAAATTTTATTTTTTTTTCTAAATAAATATCAGAATATCGATTTTTGGCAGTCTTTTCATTTCAGTTGTATGTCACAAATATTACACAAGAATTATATTTATCTCCACAGATTACAAAGAAGCCCACAGTCTCCACAGCTGGACCAATGATAACAAAGCTGATCATTACAAAGGCCCTGAACAATAAAGGACTGGTCAATGCAGCTTCAGTATCTCCTGTTGTGACTGGTAATCCCCTTTTCTGTATGCTAATAAGCACATCTTTGCAATTTTGACATGCCTGTTTTGGTAAACCTACAGTAATGCACCCATGAAGTACATCTATGTCTGGCATAATGGTGATTTTAAGAACGATATTAGCTTCCATTGTTCATAGTACATCTAAAAATCTTTCCTCTGTCCGCAGGACGGGTTATTACCCAGAGTACTCCAGCAACACCTCCACGCACCATCACCATCGGCGAGACCATCAGCGCTGTGCCACAGAATTCATCTGGCAACAGCAAAGTTGCCATCTCGCCTCTCAAGTCCCCTAGCAAGGTTGGTTAAAATTGAAGCACT
>JAZGTK010022456.1:0-10265 GCA_036877625.1 Ambastaia sidthimunki | reverse complement strand
TGTGTGTGTGTGTGTGTGTTAAACAGATTCTGGGCCTCTGTGGAGCCCTACTGTGCAGACATCACAAACGAAGAGATCAGAGTTCTTGAAGACTTGCTCAAACCACCCGAGGATGAAGCTGAGTACTACAAGGTAAAAATCGTAACTACAGGTTTATATCTGCTGTTCCTGTATTAAGAATGCATGCTTACTGGGTTTAGTTGTGTACTTGTAACTGTGAGTTTGTTTTGCATGTTATTGCGTTGCAGATCCCAGCTCTGGGGAAGCACTATTCCCAGCGCTGGGCTCAAGAGGACCTGTTAGAAGAGCAGAGAGAGGGAGCAAGAGCTAACGACAAGAAGAAAAGCATGATGGGTCCACTTTCTGAACTGGATGCCAAAGGTAACACTTTTGTTAAGAATAAAAGTCATATCTTGATCGCTGTTTTATTATAAACTCCATTTGGTATTAATCCTGTATGTTTGTATGTAATTTTTGTTTATGTAGATGTAGATGCCCTTCTGAAAAAGTCAGAGTCACAGCATGAGCCACCAGAAGACGGTTGTCCCTTTGGTCCTCTTACTCAACGGCTTCTACAAGCACTGGTTGAGGTCAGTGAGTTATGTTATTAACAGCCTAAAATATATCAATGTAGTAATCAGCAGTTCTGTTTTGTCTATTTGTATCTTCAATATTTATTTCACTATAATGAATGTTTGTCATGTTTTTTTTTTTGATGGATGTAGGAAAATATTATATCCCCTATGGAGGATTCTCCCATTCCAGACATTCCAGGAAAGGACGATGGGGCCGGTACATCACCTCGTAGCCAAGGAAAAGCCTTTAGGTAAGCCTTTATTTTAATTTTAGTGAAATTAAATTAAAATTAAATTCAACATGTTTTAACATCAGTGAAACATGTTGAATTTAGCCTTCTTGATTTATTGTCTGTGAATACTGTGCACTTATAAATGGTGTACATCCATTTACTCCAGTAATGTATATTAAGAAATAAAGAAATGTGACTTTATTAATTTTGATTTCCTCTTGTGTTTGTTGCCCTTTTTTACAGTGTACCTCACACACGCTCTCTGGAGGCTCGTATAAGAGAGGAGCTGGTGTCACAGGGGTTACTGGACTCTGATGAGAGGCAGGGTGTCGGGGGCGAGTCTGAAGATGAGGTACTGGCCGAGCTTCAGAAAAGACAGGCCGAGCTCAAAGCCCTGACAGCCCACAACCGTGCACGCAAGCAAGAGCTGCTCAAGTGAGTCGCCTTCAGAAATTCACATCAAGACTTCTTGCACCATGCAATGAAGTCTAGTCTATAAAACGAAGCCTGTAATCTTGCAACCCTTTCAAGAGTTAGAGGAACTAGTTTGATGTGACAGGTTATGATTTCTTTTCTATAGTTGTAGTCAGAGAACTGTATTGCAGCAGCTTTATCAGGTATATTGGTTTATGTGTACTTGTGTTGTAGATGTGAATTTTAAGTAATAACGTCTTTCAGTAAAGTCATATTCCAGGATTAATGTGAGTTTGGAAAACTGAACTTTCACTTTAACTGTTTATGTAGGTTGGCGCGGGACGAGATGCGAAAACAAGAGCTTCGTCAGCGGGTTCGAGTGGCTGATAATGAGGTCATGGAGGCCTTCCGTCGCATCATGGCAGCTAGACAAAAGAAACGTACGCCAACGAAAAAAGAGAAAGATCAGGCTTGGAAAGCTTTGAAAGAGAGAGAAAGTATTCTCAAACTCCTAGATGGATAAATAAGACCGGCAGCTATTTTGTGATGTGTTTTCATTTGTATGATTGTTGGCTTTGGACACGTTACAAACTCAGAAGATTTTCACTGTGGGCAACTTTAAGAACAAGTCAGTGTATATTTTATATGATATGCATATATTTTGACCACCTTCAGTTCAAAATAAGATCTAACCATGGCTACTGCTACTTAATAAAGTTGATATGACACTAAGGGTTCAAAGTGCCAATGATGATGCCAGAATTATAGGACCTTTTACAATTTTCTTTGCATTTCTGTACAGTTCTCAAAGCGTGAAAGCGATATTGTGATATTGTTAAAGCTGTTATCATAACATTCATAGTATTTTTGTTACTATGTAGGATTAGGAACATGTTATTTTGAGTTTGATGTAGTTGAAAACAGACAAATAGTGTGTATGGTAATATCAGAATTGGTGATGTGAGTATAGTTGTCTGTATGTTACGTTTTTATAACTGTTCTACTGAACCTTGATATTGATATTGCTGTTGCATGTATATGTGAAAATAAAAAAACATTTGATTGTGCACCGGTCTCTATTGTCCAATAGCCCAAAAAATTATATAACGTGTTGTTAAAAGCTGTACTGATAGAGCAATTAGGTAAGAGTGTTTTACTTCATTGTTACGTTTATACTATATTTAGCATGTGAAACGCAGGTTTGAATCAACAGAGGTTAGCTAGGTGTCTACAGTAGTGTGTGTTACAGGTTTATATAGCATCATATTTATGAAAGTGTGATGCACAAACTACAATGATCACCAAGTCTTTTACAAAGTTTCATCTTTGGAACAGCATTCATGTTTCAGACCATAGATATCACCTTCTGATTAATGGAAATAAAAATACTACAACTTCTACCTCTACAGACCCATCAGCCTGCAGCCAGAAGTAAAACAATGATGAAAGGATCCTGATGAAGATACTGTGGCCTGAAGGAGATCAAGCCATCTGGCCTCTCCAGCAATGGCTGCTGGGAAGAGGTTTCACAAACCAAGGACATCATAAAAACAGGAATGTTAGTGGGTTGTTGGTGTTCTTATATATAGTCTGTAAGCATTCTCTCAACCAGTTCAAGAGAAGCTGAATGACCAAAGCTAGTGACTTATTAGTTTAAAGTGATGTTTTTTGAAAATAAACATTTGACAACTTTGGGACTGGATGGAGGAATTAGTTCCAGAATCTGCACTTTTAGATGCGTTTGGAAAACAAGCCAGCTGTTTGTCAAGTATAGATATTAGTATATTTTTTATATAGTTCATTTATTTCATGATTTTATACGATGCAAATGAACATTCACGTTTAATAGTACTGAATGTAGCTTGTTCACTCCACATCAAATATAAACATAATTCTATCCATGTCTTATGAAATTATCTAAAGCAAACATGCAGTGTACAAAATATTTATTCAACAACGTAAATTTATTTCCAGTATTACTTTGAAATACATTTTAAACAATGTATATGCTGTGCACTTTGTTTCATTATATGTCATGAATAATTCAGTTTTACCCCATTGTTGTCTAGTTGTTTATTTGTATATGCAATGCAGATAATAATAATAATATTACAATTATAATGAACAAAGAGACAGAAAAAGGTCATACTGAGCACTTAAATTCTCTACCATCCTGAGCTATTGGTAGAGTCTGGGCAAGATAAGAAAATAAGACACAACAGATAAGAGATGGCCCATGCCATTTGTTAATGTCCGATTCTGTCATGCTAATATGAGGATTGATGATAAAAATAACACAATATAGAAATACAAATCGTCAACGTAGCATGAATTGTAGTGAGCTAAGTTCCCCATCACCTATCTGATGACAGGAGCTATTAATTTGTGTTTTTGTTAAACAGAAAAAGAGGGACTGGTTGTACACTAAATTAAATGGCTGTAGAACTCGGATGTAACAGTGGTGGACAGTGTTGGACTGCAGTGCTTTAAGACCAAACTCGTGTTACCGGTAGTTCATCCTTGCAAACTGTGGAGTGATTTTTGAGTTACGAAATGCAAATAAAGCATGTAGCATATGCTTTTTGTCAGGCCACCACTTTATTTTAGGCAGAATGAGAAAGCAGTCGAGAATGTCTGGTAGTTCTAATACGTACAGTTTTAATGCTCTGATGCACACCCTCATTTTCAGCCCACGTCACACATTCCAATTACACTGCGGGACTGGATCATATAAAAAAAGAGCCATTCAAGTGTTGTAATGAGTTTCAGACTTTTATGAGATTCTTTAGAACCAGTGAAAAGTGTCGAGGCTGCATCTGAAAATGTCTTGATTACTTTAGGAGTCAGATTTAGGCTCTTGAGCATGTGTGTGTGTCTATGGCTATGAATGCAAACGATGCAAGAAAAGAAGTCTGCTCGTCTACAAAGGCCAGTGATTATACTGAGTAAAGAGCGAGGGAAGAGACGAAGAGAGAGAAAGGTGAGAGAAAGAATGCAAGGGGGAGGAAGTGAGGCAGACTCGAGGCCAGAGAGGCTGGGGGTAAAACATTGCGCCCCCTGGTGGTCCTCAGCAGCTACAAGTCTCTGCTGAAGGTTTGGCTCTATCATTCCGATCGAGTTTGATTGGCTCGGGAAACTCGTTGTATAACTCCACTTCAGTTTCCTATGAAAAATAAAGGACCACAGTTAGCATCTGCTACACCGTGACTAGCAAACGCATATTATCTATAAATATTAGAAGATATAATAGAATTGCAGAATATATTATAAAAATCAAAGCTAAGTATTTTAGCATGCAGCGCACCTGTTTGAGTGCGTTGCGTGCAATGGTTTGGAAAGCTTGCTCTACATTAATGGCTTCCTTTGCACTGGTCTCAAAGTATGGGATATTATTCTTACTCTGGCACCAAGCCTGCGCTCGCTTAGTTGTTACCTGTGTGAAAATAACCAACATTAAAATACAGACTTTACTGAGATAACAAGAGTGCATGATTAATAAATGCATATCGGCTACAGCCAGAATGTGTGCATAAAGTAACACTAATTAATCAGTTCATATTACAATAAAACAAACATTTGTATTCTGGTAAGTATTGATACTATATTAGCTTCTGGGTTCTAAGAATAAGACATCATCTACTACACTCCATTCACAATTCGTTTATATAATTATTTTTTTTTATATCTTGTATCTGGTAAATGAGCATAAAACTTCGCAGATATAAATACACCAATCACACACCAACAGAAACCGTTACATCACACCACTCACCTGTCTATTCTCAAGATCGATTTTGTTGCCCAGCACCACGAATGGAAAGTTTTCTGGGTCGCGTGGGCTGGCCTGGATCAGAAACTCATCCCTCCAGCTGTCCAGCGTCTTGAAGGTGTTGGGGGCAGTGACATCGAACACCAGAACACAGCAGTCGGCCCCCCGGTAAAAAGCCACACCCAGAGACTGGAACCTTTCTTGACCGGCTGTGTCCCATATCTGTGTAAACAACGATACAGAACAATCACAATGACTGTAGCAGATTTTTGTTTTATAAGAACTTTAATAGGTTTGAATTCGTCCGTCAGGCTAAACTGCTCAAAATATTTACTGTGCATCTTTCTTTTTTTACAATATTATAAAATTTGTACATTACCACAAAAATCTCATTAGAAGGATTTTTATAGAAGCAATAAATAAAACCAACCCAACCCAACGAAATAAATTCCGAGACAATTTTCCTTTTTTCCTGAAGTAACTCTTCATGTGGGCAAGCAGGAAATGAAAACGCTTTAGGCGTTTTTATTTTCAGAGCATCGTGTACTTGGAAATATTAGTTTGTAAAAGCTTTCGCATGGTTTGCAACCATCTGTACCTGCATTGTGACGAGCCGGTCATCGACCATCACTTCTTTTGTCAGAAAATCTGCTCCTATAGTAGCTTTGTACTGGTTACTGAACTTCTTATTCACATACTGGTTCATCAGAGACGTCTTCCCGACCCTGTTAAGACAAACAGAGCTGTAAACCACAGCTACTTGACATTAAATGGTCAATACTCATATGGTGAAAGATGTTTTCTCTCTTTACTCAAAGCCAATGATCGGTTAGAGTGTGTATTTTAATTACCATTAGTAGACAGTAGACTGTTTATTGTAGATTATGATTGTGCCACTTAAAAAACTAACTTCCTGTTGGTTAATGAAGATGTTGTCATTTAGGTTAACCAACAGGGTTTCCTGTTTTTGCACGGGGATGGAGATCCCACAAGCCCCCTCACCTCATAACTGGTTCTAACTAACGCTTAATGCTTATTAATAACATATCTGACATTACAACAAGACTCTTTTGTCAGTGCATGTCTTTACACATGATCAGTTATACATCCAGCTAGTAAATTAGTCAAATGGGGGTGTTATGGGGTTGAAAATCTACCTACAAGGTCACCATTCCGAAAGATGGAAACTCACCCGGAATCTCCAAGGATGATAACCTTGAGGAGAACTTTCTTCCTCGATGTCATAATGTCACAGCTGGGGGAGAAGGACACAGAGATTTCAACAGCACATCGCACACAAATGAAAAGGAATTGAAACCAGAAACTATTCACACTCAAATAGGTTTATTTCAAGGACGTGGAAGTGGATCACAAACTTCACCTACATTTACTACGTTAAAAGAACATTCACACAATGTATTTCTCTTACGCATTCTTACAAGTGAGCCACAAAAGCCTTTTTGTTTTTACAACCCACAATTCTGCTCACACTATCAAATTGGTCATGTGTGCCATTACTACCAAAAGTCACGAGAAACAAACTCACGAACTATATGCAACACACGACTGCTGCTGAATGCACACAGACTTCCTGTTTTGCAACAGTCGGCCTGTACGCGTCGCTCGCTGAGAACTTCTGTCTTTCGATCAATACAGGCTCATCTGTACAGTGTAGAGGTGCCGTGTATGTATGCAGGCCAGGAAACTGAGAGGGAGGACACGGATTATTATGGAATTCTCTGGGAACTATATCAACTGTGTTAATCTGAAAACTTGTATGACAACAATGTGTAAACAAAGCCTGCTTGTCTCTTGGACAGGTCTCAGTGGTCACATGGTAACATGAAATGAAGAATAGCAAGTTAATCATGTAAACTGCCACTCCAAGAGACTAATCTTACCCAACGGGTGCCGAGTATTGACATGTAACTTGTAAATCATTATGACATCACAATTCAATCATGGCATGGGGTTTAGGAGGTTGATGGTTCTTTGAGGCAACTACCTCAAAATGGCTTTGAGGTTGATAAGACTTCACATGAGTATGTGAGTAAATCAAACTGAACTACTATGCAATCAGTGTTTTTACTCTAATCTTAAAACTTTGACACCTGGTTTGGCCACGTACAGTTGATAAAAAACAGCTATATTCAAAGAACTGAAGTCACAAAGAAAAGAATTGTTAGATAATATTGAAAGAAATGTTCATTTGAAATCTGTCTCAGGATTTATACAAAACAAAAGATGCAGACTGGTGACAAAATCCGGATGCAAACATCCGGACTGAAGAAAAACACATCTAAAGAAACAAAAGACTCAGCATGTAAAGTTCACTGCTGCTTTCTACTCACTAGGGGCCTATGGATATATAGGGTTTGCTTTCTATACATTAAGATATAATGTGCTATTTAAGTGTTTAAACATCAACTTTAGCAAGCCTCAACAAACTATTTGTAAACACTCTTCTATAGTATCATTCAAGCGGAAAATAGGTTCAAGCAGTTAAACTGGTTTTGAAAAAGCAACCATTTGAAAGTATGCATATCCATTAGTACTAACTTTAAGTTGCTAATTTTAAGATAAATCAGGCAGATAAAATTAGCTTTACAGTTAGCAGCATCAAGCATTAGTCTGCATACACAACTCGGCTAAAACAGCATACGTTTTATTTAAAAGGACAACTCACCGTGTTAGAAAACATGTCACAAAAAGAGGCAAAGCAGAGACAATGATTAATGTGGTGCTGTACTATGACAACAGAATGCTGCTTGAAGCAACAAATCCTGAAACGCCTTAAAAAACAACACCAGTTCCTAACACTTAACATAAGAGCTGCAAAAGAGGACTGAAGAGGTTCTTTACAAGGTGCTTGTGTAGAACTTAAAATCACAGACCTGGAACTCTTCTCATTTCTGTCCCTGCAGTACCTCACAGTTTTAACAAAACTGCACAACTATAAGGACATAAACAATCATATAACACATTCCCTCTGAATACAATATTAACACATAAAATCTGTATCTTTACTCAGAGTGCACTTATGGCCAACTTCATGAGATGATAAAAAACCTTGTGAACTGACTATTGTACCTAAATTTGTATTTATAGGCATTATAAATACATGCTTTCCATGAGAGCTAAACCAGAAATACCTATAACGTAAAAATGCTGTCCAGGTAGGGAACCAAGAAGTTAAGACACAGCCCAAGACTGTAACAGCCAACATTTTTAGACTCCATATTTAATCTGGAACCCATGACACTCGCTTAAATCAGATCACATGGTACACAACACTTTCCCTTATACAAACCATAACCAAACACTGCCACCCAGAACACAACAACATCAAACATCATTGAGGGACTTATGTGAATGACTAATGAAGTGAATGACTTATGAATCAATGTTAGACGCCCTATATTGCCTATATTATTATGCAGCCTTTAGATGTTTAATATCGCTTCTTCAGCAATACTAGCCAACTGTTCAACCAACTGCTTGTATGTTGTAAACATTCAGTAAACGTGTTTGATGCGCCTGCTGGTTGTGATCAGCTGATCTGATATAAAAGCCAACAGTGAGGTCTGATCGTTGCAAACATTATAAATGATCCTGCTGTATTTTTTGTTATATCAATACACTGAGCTGATTAAACAGAAAAAGGTCCTTCAAAACATACATTAAACGACAATCCATCGCTACTGTCAGGCCTGTCAAGATAACTAGAAACACCTGATCATTCAGGGCCTGAATATTGATTGATCACCATATTACAATGTTTAAAAATGGTTTGAATTAGATCGCAGTATTAAACAATGGAAAACCATAATGTAACTTAGTATTACTGTCTCTTAACAGCATAAAAATGAGCTGTCGGTCAGCTAACGTCAGTTAGCATACAGAGCAACATTAGTCAGTCATCTCATCTACATTTACAAACCCACGATCAGTCTTTGGATTCAAAACGTAACATCATACATGCTGTCTTTATAACTCACCTGGTTTATAAAGCAGGAGACTATCAGTCTGTATTTGTACTAATGTTTTAGCCTGTGAGCTAAAATGCTACCGTGTCCTTTTTACAAGACTGATGTTTATGATGCAAAACAAAAAGTAACTTCAGCTCCAGATGCAGCGAGAGACTGAATCGCTTCGACTAGTGTGAAGTGCGATTTAATCCGAAATGGGGCACGAGACACGGGTCGTATAATCGTTGCTACCCCTCTGTTAACTGTCGGATCTTTTCTCTTTCTCTTTTGAGATCTGCTTTAACTTCCTCCAAAACAACCCTGTGATGGCCAGCGGTGTCGTCACGCCGGTGACGTCATCGCGTAGGCACCCGAAACGCCCTTCGGGAGACGCTCGTGCATCAGCATGTTGTTTATCCGGACAGTCAGCAAGCATAAATCCGAAATACTGTCTTAAAAGCGGATCAGTATCTCATTGTTAACGAGAAATGACACGAAATATGAATGCCCAGTTTCTACTTTACCCTTATTTTGTTAAATTGGCCCAAAACACGAAATGGGCAACCATAATATTTACTATTATTAATTTATGTACGTTTCTACATGAGTTTCAAGATGGGATAATGGCTCCCTCTGCAGGACACGTCAACAAACGTAGGCAGAAGTTTCTAATATCTAACATTTCAGAACGGAACAAAGGTTATATATTCACACAATTCAGTAGTAATACAATTTGTAATCGTTAAGGATCTTACGAAAACATTTCTTGCGTTGTATCAGTGACCTGGCGTCTTTGTGCTTTTTTAATGATGAGAATTGGAGCATTTTTGCTAATTCATAAAATTCTTATCTTTGTATTTTATTTTTGTGCTGTTGTTAAATGTTATATCGAATGCAAAGAGTTATTTTCCTCAGGTGACGTCACTCAGAAAGGCCCGCCTTAAACATGGCAGCGCCCTTGATGAACGTGTAGCTGTTGTAGGCGAGTGTCAAAGATGAACTGCTTTCCTGTTAAATGTTGTTTTGAAGATTAAAGAGAAGAGACATCTCCGCGTACAGTATGGACAGACGAGAATTCACAGCCTCTCTTGTGGTATTGTGCATTTCGTGTCTTTTAAACATTATCAAATCAATTTGAATACAGATCTATTACATCCTTTTAGATGACATTACCTGTCAATGTCACACACAGAGAGTAATGGGCTAATAGTCTCTCCTGTTATCTGAAGGAGCTGTCAGTGTCATTTGTTTTATCACTAACAAAGTGTAAAGATAATTTGATTATCAGTTGATTATGTCATGCTAT
>JAZGTK010022455.1:0-10265 GCA_036877625.1 Ambastaia sidthimunki | reverse complement strand
TGAAAATCAATGGAAGTCTATGTGAGGAGCTTAAGAATAGAGTGAAACGCATGAATGGTTGAATAATGAGTAATAGTTTCTGTTCTGCGGTTGATTTAACCATGAGATGAAGTTTCCAAACTGCACCTTAATATTTACTTTCCCTATTAAACTATTACAAAACCCACTTCAGTTCAGTTTGATGTAACAAACCTTACAGTGAAAGCAGTTGCTTACAACAATTAAATTGATTATCAGGGCATTATAATGATATATTTCATTCATCACAGTCAAACCTGCAGCATAAACAATAATATTAGCATTTCCTTATTGTTCCCTACTGAAGGAATTTCACATAAAAGGAAGCAACAAAAATGACTCGCATGATGACGTCACCTGGAAACCCACCCAGTTCCTATAAAGCAGAAACAACATCTTGACAATAACATTGTACTGTTGAGCTGAATGAGGTCAGGCTTAAATCACATCTTTGTAAAACACAATGTACGCATGACTTCTCTCCCAGAGAGAAGTTACAGTTCATCTGTTCCTACTAGAAAAAGGAAACACTTTGTCTTCCCTGTTTTTTTAAATACCTCATAACATATCATTTGTTTGTGACCTTTTCCAAATCAGAAGATTATTGTGTTTGTATCTGACCTGACACAAAGTAAATTCCAGTCAAATGTTGTATAATAATAATAATATATGAACAATGACATATAATATATATGATGATATAATATATGAATAATGAACGATCATATCGGGTAAATTGTTCTAA
Organism: Ambastaia sidthimunki; assembly: GCA_036877625.1. Classification (NCBI taxonomy): domain Eukaryota; kingdom Metazoa; phylum Chordata; class Actinopteri; order Cypriniformes; family Botiidae; genus Ambastaia; species Ambastaia sidthimunki. The sequence continues at coordinate 9,502 of JAZGTK010022455.1, read as the reverse complement.
TTTATTTCATGTTGATAATGAAACCGGTGAGACATCACGTGACAGATACATCACGTGACAGATACGCGACAGGTGAGCGTTTATTTATATTGACTGTGAGATTATCTGCATATAAACAGTCATGAAGAGAAACTATCAGCTTTCTTCCCAAAGTCTTTCATTTATTTAACTTCCTTTAATTTCGTCGCTTCTATTTTAACGGATCATTTTCCAGCCACCTGTGTTTCTTAGGAGAGTGAAAATTTCAACTTACTTTAAAACTTTACAGACTGCAGCTTTTCTGACACGTACTGTGAAATCTTTCTAAGTTAAAAGTCGCAGATTTATGACGTATGAATTCTGCGCCTTAGGAAAGGCTGTAGTTCTTTCACGTTATGAAACGTGTTCGTGGTCTCTGGCGCCGCTCGGTGGTCTTACTAACCTTCAGCTATTATTATTTGTCAAAATGTGTCACTGTCTTTCTCCTTTTTATCGTTCCCTTCTGTTTGCCGTTCTGTCTTTATTTCATTAACTTATTAAATTAACAAGAGAAAAACTTGTTAAGAGATAATTAATAAAACAAATTAATAAGAGATAAATTAAGCGTATTTGCCACTTGCAAACAGTGTTTATACTTTAAGATACTTTAAAAGACTTTAAGAATATAGTGTTTTTTATTCCAAAATGTCTCATTTTGGCTTATTTCAACTGTATATGCTGCTAAAAGAGATCAGAAAGTTAAGAACATTATACACAAACACCACTGATGCTGTGTGTTTATTAAAGTCAGTATATGTTTATTTACAGAGTAAACAGAAATGTCTATATACAGTTGGGGTTTGTTGTCATGGTGCTGACAGTATTTTCGTATGTACAGTAAATTAGAAAGTAAACATTATATTTCTGTGTCCTCATGCAGTATTGTGGAGATAATGAACTCTGTTGTTACTATGGGATAAATATTTTTCTAACAGTTATGTAAGAATGGGGCTCTTACAAGCAGTTATAGTATAAGTCATTAAATATGAATAACACTCAAATCAATGAACACACCGAACAGCACTGAACAATCTCCACGTGACACGCGATCATCCAGAAGTCACTATCACTGATCATCAGTCCAGGGAAATAACTTGAAAATGATCTTCTTTGTTGTTTTTCTGTGGCTGGGACTCGGTAACGGTTTCCTGTACGCTGGTGATGCCGCGTTTAAATTTCTCTCTCCAGCTCAGTGTGTTAGAGGATGAGGACGGCGGAGGCGCCGGGATGCTGGTCGGTGAAGAGTACACAGGTTTTGGAGGGAGGGGCTTGTTTGATCTCCTCAGAACGCCGAACCCTCTGGACTTCTTCTGAGCCTGTTCCTCCTGCTGCCTGAGAATCTGATGATGAATGATGGTCTGGACATCATCCTGGAAGACACGTGACAAACTAATCGCTCAGGTGTATGAAGTGGGCAGTCAGCTTCACTCACCTGCCTGAATTTGACCTCTACACAGTTGTGACTGCACTTAAAATACTCTAATGCTTTTTTAGTTTATCATGGTAAACATTACTACGATCTACAGTAACACGTTAGTTATTTATTTATGTTATTAATTATGATGAATATTTCAGTCTAAACAAACCTTCCAGGCTTCCAGCTCTAAGGTGAGTTCCAGTCGACTCTGAACTGCCTCTAAAAGCTGGTTGTTTAGCGTCATCATTTCGTTCTTGCTTTTCAGCAGTTCATTCTCCATCGCTTGTTTCCTGCATTAAGTAATAATAATCGTATTAAAAAATAAACTATAAACTAGATTGATTTCACAGTTCATGTGCCAAAAGCAGACCTACGTTTACAAATGCTTTTAAATTAGCAGTATATTAGATTGATCTAGAGAAAACATAGTTTTTAGAAGTATAAACATTATTGCTTGGTTATTTAAATTTTTTAAGTTCTGTAATGTTTAAAAAATGTTCCATTAATACCATGTTTATGTTGAATAATGTTTCTGATATATATGATATGTAACTTTTTAAAGTTCTACTAACTTTATTGTAAGAAGGTTTTTGACTTTGAGAGAACTTTTAAAGGATGTTAGCTAACGTTCTGAGAACGTTCTTTGTTTGATGGAGTGATGAACAAACTCACTTTGCGATGGCCTCATCTCTGTCTCGTAGGGCTTGTTGTAAGATGGCTTTGTCTTCTGCTGCTCTTTCTCCTCCCTGCTAATGTTAGCATGAAGATCATTAAAGATTTCTTTTGCAATTGTTCTTACAGTCATAGCAGAAGTATGTGAATGTAATGGTTATTTTAGCTCTTACAATGGAGGGATGTGTACAGGATGAGCTCAGAGGGCGTGGCCAGCGTGGGGTGATGGGCGTGGCTAAACTTACCTGTGAGGTATGATTAACGACGAGTCTGCGGGACACGTTCTGAAGCTGCGCTAGTGCCGAGTCCAACGGGTTTGCATCAGAGGGCAGATCTGAGACCTGTATGCCTGACAGGGGCAACAGCAGCTTTACAGCTGACTGAATCTCTTCTGTGACCTACATACAATAAAAACAACATGACAAACTCTGAAGCCAGGATGACAGTAACTTCTGGTTTATGATGTACATGTCAAAGCTTATATATTACATTATATATGAGACTGAATGGTTTGGAATGCATACAGGTTAAAGACTCACTCGCTGTCTGTTCTGACTCCAGCCAGGCCCACTGTCATGCTGTTGCTGTAATAGGTCCACCTGAGCCTTTAGTTTCAGACTGCGCTGCCGGGATAACGCAACCTCTTTCCTCACCTGTTTCAGCTGAACCCACAGAGAGAGAGAGAGAGAGAGAGTTAGCTGAGAATACACAATAATATACAACACATGAGTGTTATTTATGAAATGATTTCACACCATTACATTCATTTACACACCTGAAACATAAAGACACTCAATCCTGCTGCTCTAGAAAGATCAGACTGATGGAGTCTGGCAAAATTAACATGAATCAAATCCATCTTAAGATAACCCACTTCTGTTATACCATAATTCAATCGTTTAGTTTTTCATAGTCTAGTCCTAAATAATAACCTGATTTCAGAGTCAGTTTTTGCTTTAGTTGAACATTATTAGAAATACTTAAAAATCCAGTAAAATTTCATTTTAATTTGTCTGAGTATTTGAGGTTAAAGGACTGATAAACACTTATGTTAAATAATCGCAATGAAACATAAACGGATGAATTTACAGACTGATTTGAGTTCTTTTTAGGTTTTCTCTCGTCGTTGTGCTTTTATTTACTGCTGTGTTTATTGTTGTTTTGTTTGGCTGGTTGTGATAACTGTGATCTCAGTGACTCACTGTGACAGAAACAGGGCTGGAAACTCTTCTGCGCAGCGGACTTCCGCTCCGGAGCAGATCTGGAAGCGCTTCATCTAAGTATGAACGGCTCGGATTCCTCCGTCCCGAATCAGGGTCCGAATTTTCGGCTACAGTGGTCTGCGCTGATCCCTGATTGTGACCCGTCACATCAGAACCACCAGCGTCCTCCTCCAGCTGCTCCTGTAGCTCAACCAGTGAGGACAGCGGGGAGCTGAAAGCCTCTTCATTGCCTGAAACTGGATCTTCAGTGATTCGTTCATGATGGTCTTTGGTGGTCAGGTGTGACTCCAGACCCCTCATCGTGTGCAGTGTGACGGGAGCGTCTCTCCTGTACGTCTCCATGTCTGATGAAAACTGAGCAGCTCTGATCCAGATGACAGATTTAAGGTGAAACTCAGAGCAGATCAGCAACCAGTTATTCCGGCTTTAAGCGCTTAGACACGTCAGGTGCGTCAACAGGGCTTGACATCAGCTTGTGTCTATGGGACAGACGCTTTTGTGACTTTGTTGGGGTAATTTTTTTAATGCAGTTCAATGCATTAATAATCACGTGATCACTTATTGACCTGCGGCACAACGTGATCCGCGTGAATGAAAGATCTCGTGATAAGTGACAGATGCTCAAACCCTCAGCAATGATCTCACTGAACAGTTCATTTAAAATCACTGTCCTTCACATCTCTGAACAGCCTTGAAACAGCTGAGAGACTCTTCTTCTGAAAAACCTCTTTATGATTTTGTGTATCTTATTAAATTGTTTTTAAACTGTATTGTTATTTATCTTCCTCATTGTAGCCCTTTTAATAATGTCTTATTTTGCTGTTCCACTCTCTCTCTCTCCCTTTGTGTTTTTTGTATTGTGGGCGGGTGAGAGAACATCATGTCTTTATTTTTAACCTCTTTATTTTTTTTATTGTTTTCAGTTCATTCTGCTGTACTCAGACTGTTCTTTTGAAACTTACAGTTTTCTGCTTGAACATTTTTTGGGAATATCACCTGTTAAACTAGCAGCACAATACAGCCAAACTTGCTTTACTGATAACAAACCTACTAACTGTTTGTGACTTTTTGCCCTCTGGTGATGAATCTGACAGATGAACGGACATTCCCACAATTCCACATTTTGGGATGAAGGTTTGGGGAGATGAATGGAGACGTGTTGGGACTCTGATGGTCTTCACTGCTGCTCTCTGTCAGGTTCAGTTAGTTGTTGCAGTGAAGGACTGAAAGCTATCAGAAAATAACTGATAACAAAACAACATATAAATGTACATTGTGTTTCTTTTTGTCCATTTTTGAGCATGCTGAGAAAATAAATTGCATTTAAAAAGGGACATTTAGATTGTGTACCATTCTGTGGTTTAAATGACATTTAAATGGTCAATTTATTTTGGGCCGTAATAATTTCATATGGAACATAATAATTATTAGACAGCTTCAGATGAAATCCACCTTCAAACATTTCAGAGCAATGAGTTTGTGAAGGTGGCTGCGTTCTCATGACTGTCACTAAGACAACATCTGAAGATCTCTGGAGACGGTACAGGTGTGATCACCAGACTCACAGACACCATCACATCACTCCTGCTCAGATCAGATCAGTACATTCAACAATGAATTCAATTCTGAAATACAACAATTAAAGCAATTATAAAATACAGGTTTACATCAATTAAATGACTATTTCGACAGATCTTCTGTAGTCTCACCATCTTATGCAATGTTTCATTCTTAAAGACACCACTAGGTGGAACCATCTGTCAACATCGCGTGAATGAGTGTGTAGAGTAACATGTTTGTTTGTGCTGTGTGTGTAATTGTGTATTTTACCTGCAACGACCAGCCCACGAGCCTGCAAAACTCATTCAGAGCAAACTGATCAATTCCAAAATAAAACAGTTTCAAATGTCTCTGTATTGAATACTGTTAATCTTTATCAAGAGAGGAAATCTTACTCAACAGTGTCCTGTCTGCATTGATCCAATTCTAAAATCAACTCTGATCATTAGTCTAGAGTTACTGAGACTTTATATGGAAATTTAGAGCAATATTAAATTACACATTAAAGAAGATTCAAAACCAAACAATAGTATTGATGACTGGATAACAGCTGAATGAAAACAGGCAAACAAAAACACAGATAAACACAGATGTGTAAGTGTTGATGTAAAATACAGTCAGTAAATAAGAAAACAGCCACTGAACATGTTAATGATCTGACTTTATTAATAAGAGTTTCATGGTCATGACCACTGTATTCATTTTTCATCACTGGGATGTTAGTGCTTGTTGGCATGACAGCAGTAATTCCATCAGTAGAAATACAGACATTACAGGGATGCTGTTAGCGTGTGCTTTGGATTCACATGTTTTTTTATTTTTTCACAAAGTTCTCCATGTGCAAAGCTGTTTTACATTCACTCCATCTGTGTTTTTTCTGTCCCTGCACCGGTTTGTACAGTGGGTGACGCTTTGTGCTTGTGCTGACCTACACACGTATTTTTGTTCATTTTTTTGCTCTTGTAGGCAATTATGCTCATATCACGGATGTCACTACACAGGCCGGTGGATTGTTGCACTAATGTTGTGTTGTTAAATTCTTCTATTTGTATCAAAATGAAACAATATTTGAATCACTAACAGCGCGTGAAGGGAATGAATGAGAAGAGCTACAGATAGACGAGTGTCTTTCTCTTGGGTGTCAGTCATTGTTTTGTTCGTTTGTGGGCTGATGTTTGATTGGTTGGTGGGCGGAGCTATAAATACATTGAGCTGCTGTTGCACAGATGTGTGGTAGACGTGAGGCTCACATAAACACCTCTAAGGCAGACATGAGTGAACTCAGAAGCACGTGCTTCTACCAGACAATTAAAAGAGGAAGTCATTACCCAGGACAGAGGATTAAAGCACAGTGAGGTAAAAACCATTCACAAGCTACATTCATCTTCATCATGTTTTTATCATCTCACTTTCATGGTTTTTCTTTTTTATCTTAACAAAATCAAATAAAACACACGTTCCCCCTGAGAACCATTTGGTTTTGTTACTATCTGTTCTATAAAGCGGTCACTGACTCCTGATGTCTATATAAAACACAGTTTGTCTCATATCACTTCATCCATAAGCTGTGAACATTGTTTGCTAATGGAGCTACAAATCTACACTGGCATGAGATATTCAACCCTTACATGCAGGTTGTAGATGCCCTGTTTTTACTTCAACTACATTACGTCCATGTTTAAAAATGGACACACTTCTCTTTCTTTGTCTGTTATGGACATGATATGCCTGAAGTTTCAGTAATAGGACATTAAACTGATATAGGACACTGATGTTCCATGCCTATAATATTTTTCTACTAGGTATTTACTACATATATGTCTTTAGGGTCAGTCTGTATCAAGCCACAGCAGTTGACATGGATATGACGTGACCAATGTATATTATTTATATTTGAATCCCTAAAACATTCTACATGTGAACGAATTTGAGTTGTTTTGCAATGTTACGCATTGACACGTATCGTGAGTGTTTTTGCCATAACATTTCAATCCTGCTAATAATTATTCTTCATTGCTCAAGCTGTGTGTCTCTCAGCTCTCTCTCTTTCACAAAAGCCTCAGCTTACGTTCTTCACTGTAGCTCAGAGCAGTTATTTTAACCGGTGTCGATGCCACGCCCCCCGTGACAGCTCTCCTCCCCATGAATGATTAACACAGGAAGGTACAGAGCATCCTGGTAGGTGGGCGGTCTGCCTCTCTCCTCCTCCCTGTTTTCTCCATTCTCTCTTTCCTCCACCTGGCCTGTTTCCTCTGTCTCCTCATCCTCTAGACCTTCATTCTCTAATACACCCCTCCTCTCCTCATCTGGAGCTCTACACCCCAGACCAAGAAACCCACCACCTCCCTCTTCCACCCGGCCGCCCATCCCTCCCCCAAGACTTCTTGAGTGAAACAGACAGGGGTAGCGGCTTCTTGCACCGTGCAACCGGCCGAGAGAGCAACCGCTACGACTAACAGACAGTCTGCCACCAGGCCTAATGGGAAATGAGTTTGTCCCCGTGGCCGCGTTCCCCCTAACCCAGGATGGGAGGGAGGAGCTACTGGCCGACCTCCGACACCTGGGGCAGCTCTGAAGGAAGTAGCTAGAATTGCGTCGCATACGTGCCGCCATGGCAAGGGATAATGGCGTGTTTGTATTCACATCCAAATCCATAAGCAAGGCCTCAGAGTAGCTCGGTACCATCTGCTGGTTACAGCGAATGTGCCATTCCAGTTCTGTCATGTCCACTGTGTTGACCCGTGATATGACGCGCAGGGTCGGACCCCCCGTCCCGTGTTCAAAGCCCGTGCGGTAGTTCCCCGTCTCTGTATTGTCATTGTCATTTGCGTCCTCGTTCTCGCCAAAGAGTTTTTCGACATGGTAGTGCACATACGCCGTGCGGTACTCAGCGATAACACGAAGAGGCCACGAGAGCAGAAAAGCAGAGGTCAGCCAGTACACCCAGCGACGAGTGTACCAAGGCGGTCGCGATGGGTCGGGGAACGCCAGCATGTGTTCTCGAAAGTCCACATTTTTAAGATGCATGCCCTCCCGCGCTTCCATGTAGTCGTCCAAACCCTCGTTGTCACCAAAGAAGCGCGCTCTCTGTGTGAGGTAGGCGGTCTCCGCGCGGGCGCTGGCAAAGCTGAAGCACTTGGTGAAACGCAAACGGGTGACGGGGGGCTCCAACAAGCCCTGGAGCTCTTTAGAAACGTCTTTGACTCCAAGGCGTGAATAATCAAACTCAGAGCCCGTGGCGTGCGTGTTAACCCTTTCGTGGTACACCTGCGTGGTGGTGTAGGCATCTCCGTTGCGGTAACGCGTCACCTGTCTGGTACGTCGTACGTAATGATAGCTGATGGCTTTCCACCAGATGCAGGGCGTGGCCTGTTGCAGCCGCTGTATCCTGTCGTACACCTCGCTGATTTCCACCTTGGCGAGATTGGCTGTTTTAGAGTAACAGTGCCAGCACTCTACTAAGTAGACTACATAGAGCATAGCCAGGAAGGACACGGGGATGTACACGTAACCGTTAGAACATGGGCTTTCATAAAGTGGGGCTTGGTCTACATAGAAGCCGTGGTCACCAGAAGCCATAACGGTGATGCGATACAGAGAGCACCATACTAACGTGCCAAAACAGCCATACATGAGCAAGGTGAGCAGCAGGCACTTCCAATGGGACTCCCTGCACAGCGAGCCACTCAGGGACTGTTTGAGGGGACGCTGCTGTGGGCGGGAAAGAGGGAGGGAGGATTTGGGGGTGATGTGCGTTGAGTATCAGAAGAACAGGAAAGGAAAATGAAAGAGACAAGAATCAGTACAAAGAAAAATCACATTTTACATGTTTTTACATTCATATAAAATATGACTATATATTTAAATATATATTTAAGTCTATGAGAACATGTACAACTGAGTGCAGTGTAGTGTGCTCAATTCACTCTCTCATAGAGAATCAGTAATACATCATCTCCTGAGGGCTGAATACATTTCCTGGCTGCTCGTAACCCAAGCCATGTCTCCTTTTAAAGGCTCTGAACGACTGAGGATAGAAAGTCTAGAAGCTTTTAGACATCATCTGGAGTAAATGAATGTGCATCTCTACTGTGTAGTCTGACCCCAGTGGTGGCTTGAGGTATTAAAGCCATATGGGCACAGAAAACTGATTCAAACCACAGCAGGTGAGAGATAAACAACAGAAAATGCAACAAACCCCCCCTGACAAACAAAAATACAAACTGGTAGCACAAAAAGACTAGATTCTATACAGTGCTCACAAATATGTATGATTTTTAACTGTTCTAACACACTCTAACACAAACACACTCTCTCTCTCCCTCTCTTTAACACACACACACACTCTCTCTCTTTTACACACACACAAACACACTCTCTCTTTCTCTCAAACACACAGACACACACACACTCTCTTACACACACACACACACACTCTCTTTTACACACACACAAACACACTCTCTCTTTTTCTCAAACACACAGACACACACACTCTCTCTCTCTCACACACACACACAAACACACTATCTCTTTCTCTCAAACACACACACACACACACTCTCTCTCTCTATCTCACACACACACACACACACACACACACACACACTCT
>JAZGTK010022454.1:0-10265 GCA_036877625.1 Ambastaia sidthimunki | reverse complement strand
TTAAGTTTTTAAGTCAGGTGTCTGCAAAACAGGTGTGATTTCACAAACAACTGATGCCGGGGTTGCAAATGAAAACATCCAAATGAACGTATGTACTCATGATAGGCTAAAGGTCACATGGAGAATGCTGGGACATTTTTAATGGCCTGCCATCTAGAGGGTGATTTATCCTGGTAAATATACGTGTCATGGGGGCCAGATAAAACAGTGATATATGATGCGACTAGGTGGCATCAGAAGACAGATTGCCTCATCATTGGTTACCCCCCCACCCCAACCTCTTTAGACCATCCTCGTTCAGCGTGGGAAACTAAACATAGCTACACACCAAAATCCTGCCTTGACATTGGAGGAGGAAGTTGCCAGTTTGAGAGAATTTATGAAACAGGCAGACAAACAGACCAATAAATATTGAGGTTGGTGGTACCTACACTGTGCCAAATTCGCAGTGCCTCCCGATGAAACACAAAGTTAGTTGGAAGCGTCACCTATCGTTTGCCCTATTAAAATGAAATGAGAGAGGGGACACAGGAAGTGAGGGGTATATTTAGTGGTGGATTATCTGCTCCTCATGACCTCTTTACACTTCCTCATTCTATGATCTTGATGGCACTGCAAAAATGACAGCAGTGGCCATAATATGAGACAGTGTTGAGCTCATAGGCTAAAGATCTGCTCTATTAATTCAAAATAAATAACAATCAGGAGATTACTCAGGTTTTTTGTGCACACTTTATCCATAACTGGGGTTTCCCAGCTAACAGGAAACAGTCACAGAAGTTCTCTTAATGTTATCAAAAAAGCTTATAGTAACATTAGCAGAAGGATTTTTTAATATGTTATAGTATATATGATATTCTTAAGTTGTTAGTGGAATGTTACAGATTTAAAACAATGTTTGAATAATGTTTAACAAGCATTGCTTGCTTACAACCAACCAATATACAACATCCAAAAACTTTTTGAACATTTAAACATTTCTAGAACTTTCAAAACTTTTTAATGTTTTTGTTGCATACTAAAAACATTAGGGAAACATTTGCATAGATAAAAATATACAAAAAGACAAGATTACATATTGCTGCAAAAATCATTCGCTCCCTTGGCCTTACATCATCACATTAGGTCACATTATTTATATAAGAGATATATTAAGAGAAGCCCAATGGACAAAGATTACTCATGAATTGTTCATCAAAATCTTATATAAAATCTCATCATGTGACTCCCAGTGAAGGCATAGTTCTGTTTATAAAACAGGACTTCCTCAGTCCAAATAGGGATTTAATTTAAAAGCATCACGTTGTGTTGTGACATCACGCATGATCTGTAATTTGCATTAGTGTTATTCACACACGTGAAACTGGAAACTACTGCACAGTCCTCTGTAAGGCGTGTTTGATTCTGGACACAATGGAGTGTCTGTACAGCCACAACACCAAGCCAAAGGTGTCTTCTCAAAGTCAAACAGAGAACAGGAAAACAACCTTGACCAGGGCTGTTTTTCCTAAAAGCTGTCAATCACAAACACTAGAACACATTGGGCCTATGTTAAACGCACGGCACACGCCCATTTGCACAGATGCAAGACCTACGCATTTACAATTTAGATCTATGTCTGATGCCTTTGATAATGCGCGCCGAGCTCCTTTATATGGCAAATGACATTTACAAGCAATGTAATGAGTCAACAATTACAGGGCCCAAAGAGGTAACGCAAGACTTCACACTGCGTCTTCAGATGCAGTGTAGCCATGGTTTTAGTGTGCAAGTTCTCAAGCACCAGGTTTACTTTGCGCAAGCATTGCGATCGCCGCAGGACCTCACCACTTCTCATCCTTCCACGGTGGTCGGGGGCTGGCATGGCTTGTGGCCCCTCTGACACAGCTTGGCACGAAAACCAAACTTGCCCTCAGAGGTTATTGGAAGAAGGAGTAAGAAGAGAGCTGCCAGCCAAAGCCGTGAGGTTCTCGAGGGGGTGAACAGCGTGCGTCTTGTAAGTGGACCTTGGGTCTTGGCCGGGGCAGGTGGAGCGGGACGTCTACTCAGCCATTTCATACAAGATGAGAGGCTATTTATACAGCACTGTGGGAAAATGAGAGCACACGTGTTTATGAGCGTCGAACTTCAGACGTGGAGAAATGGAGGCCATGCGATCCAGCTGTAGGCAACAATTATTGACACCAGGGTCAGAGTGTACATGTGGACACCTACAGTATAATGTTAAATAAATGAGTATTTACGTTTCTGTATATCCGACATCACGTGTCACCACTTTGGGGTCCAAATGCTCTCAGATGCCAAAAGCAATTTATATGAATCGTTAAATATTGGTGTGCTGGACTCACCCGTGAGCCTGGAGACTGAAGAGTACACTGTGAATTTTAAAAAGCTTATTTTAAATATGTAATATGAATAAATATCCTCATAAATGGCTGTTGAGACTCATCAAGCAGATACTGAGCACAAAATAAGTAAATCTGTGATCATTGACCATTTTAACTCCTAAAGAATCACAATACAAGTTCACAACTCAGCTAACAACAAGGTTGCAAGAACATTTCCTTAACATTTCTGTAAAAGCTCAAAAAAGTTTTACCTACGTTACTGCAAGAACATTTTTTAATAACTTTGACAGAACATTTAGAGAATGTTAGCCAACATTCTGAGAACGTTCCCTGTTAGCTGGGAAGATGCTATTTGAAATACTCAAATCATGTTGTGATAACATGGATCGTCAGGTTTTGCTGGTAACACAATCAGCAGACTCAGATGTTTAAACCTCAGTGTAAATTATTAGGGTATAATGTTTTTGAGGTCAATGATCTGACCTTTGTGTTGATCCATTACAAATGTGTGTCGTGGGTGGTGTACAGTTTTAGGGTATATGGTACATCGCTTTAGAGTTCATGCTAAATAAACCACCCTTTTCTGGGGCCGGTCCCAGAGGCTTAAAGGTTCACTGAGGTTAAATTAATTCTCCTCAAATAGCCTCTTATCCACAACAGAGAGTCATTTTACCAAGAGACCAAAAAAATCGAATATTTAAAATCATAAAAGTATGATCAAAATGCATGCCGTGCATTAGAAACATATACACGTACATGCACTCACATATACACACGCGTGTGTATATAGAGGTGCAAGACAGTGGAGAAAGTGTAAAGTGAGTGAGCCTCATGTTTTTCTGCCAAGGGTTAATTGTGTCATAAATCCAGGCTGAGGTCAGGCATGACTGGTATTCACACCTCCATCTGCAACACAGATTCCCACAGCTGTGCCGCTCGTCCAAACAGGACACTATTAATACCACCATCTGCAGTCACCAGCCTGACACAAAACCGCAGGTAAAGCCCTCCGTGGTAGTTTGCTATGCCCTGTTTACAGTAATGAATCCCTTTAAAAGGATGGTACAGGTCTGATATTAGTACTCAACAGCACTTGACATGTAATCTTGTTTACCTCAGAAAATAAATTTGACTCAACCAAACCATGTACAGGAAGGTGTCTTCAAGGTAACTAAACTGGGCAACAGAAAAAAAACATATGAAAATAGAAACTGTTGCAAACAAACGTTGTACACAATAACTGGAGATTAGTGTGTTAATCTCATTAATCTAATAACCTTACCTGTGTAAAGTTATATCTTTCCAATGCAACATATATATATTTGCTGAACCGTGTTAATCTTTTAAATTATAAACCTAAAATAGTAAACCATTAAAAATATCTTAAAAGACAAAAGCTGAAAAAAAATACAGGATTTTGAATTTCTGCTTAAAAACTCTCAAAGTGCATGCTCATGTTTACTTATAATTTTAATGTCTCTTTTGTAATCAGAAGTTTTGCTTACAAAATCAAACAGATGAAGAAATACACAGGATGACTCAAAACTATTTTTTTTATGTGGTAATCAACATTTTGCCACAAATGCTCTCAACTGAGCTTAACTTCTATTGAACCGGAACATTCTGTCAAAGCCTACAAACCATAAACAATCCTACTAACAATTTTAGGCTGTAAGAACATTACCATAATGTTTTAAAAACGTTAAAAATGTTATTTTCAATTTAAAAATCATTAAAACATTCTACTAACATTATTGCAAGAACGTTTTAGGATAAGCGAGAGAAGTTTGAGGGAACTTCTGAGAGTTCTGGAAAGAAGCCCCACGGAACTAACCCAATAACAGTAACACATGGTTACGTTACTACATAAGCTCCCATATGGCTGATGAGCTATACAGATAAAGTTTGGTGTGACCTCAATATAAAGGTCACTCCCTTTAGTGTATGTAATGGGGACTGTATACACACAGGGTGAAGGGGCATCAAACTCGCCTGGTAAGAGGAGGAGGGCAGTTCCCAGGCCCCCATGTGTACGTTGGGGGGCAATAACTCACAAGCTCCCTCTGAACTTCCTCTTTCGTCCTTGGTTTTTACGACCCCTGTAGACTGGAGTGCAGCTGCTCAGCTCTTCACTGCGAAGCGAGAGAGCGTGAGAGAGAAGGAACTGGAGGAGAGATGAAACAGCAGGAGAGCTGATGGAAAGGTAGAAGAAAAAATCACAATGTCAATTTGAACAACGAGCAGGAATATGAGGAACCCTGTGATACCGAGATTCAAGGCAAATTTGAGATAAAAACAAATGGTAATCAAGCCAGAACCTCAATATGGTTACAAAACAAGTCATTGCGCGTGAGAACGGTGGTTACGATGTCACCACAACAAATGAGAAGGCTCATTAAATTTCTAGCGTCAATAATGAAACAAAATGGCAGATGCTTTAATTCAAAACGACTTACAGTGCATTCAAGTCATATATTTTATTTGAATCAGTTTCCTGGAAATCAAACCCACAACTATTTGAACTGCTAATGTAGTTCGTTACCAACTGAGCTACAGGAATTCATTAATGTTCAACTCAAAGAAAAGAGAACTGGATCAATCTTTAAGATGGATGGATTCACCCAAATAAAAAACAAAATAAATAGGACTCTGAAGACTATCTGAAAAGATTTGTGATTTTGTAAATTTATGACTTTTGATTGTGCACCATCTTCTTGAATCTTCTTGAATCCCTGTCCCACTTTGCAGAAAACAGACCATTATTGCTCTGTTGGGATGTTTTAGTGTATGATGTTTTAGTGTAACTGTCACAGAATGCAAGAGATGAACTCAATAGGGACTTTTTACAAAATAAAACCTGATATATACACAAAACCAAACACAGGGGCACCAGAAAATAAAAAAAACAATAAAACAGAAGAATAATCTAGGTAAGTGAAGGTGTGTAGTCCAAACTGATAAACATACAGAGACAATAACACAATGAGTAAGTGATAGAAAATCTTTTATTTTTGGGTGAACAATTCCTTGTTATATTGAAAAAAATTACTTCACACATGTTACAAGTTTTCATCCAGATATCACAGCAACTTTTTGTTCATATAACTTTGCCTGCAAACCGCTCATAATCAGTTTATAGTGTGTTCAGTACGTGTGCAGTATCCCAACCCCTGATAACACGAAGTATTTTAATCCAATCGGCTTCATTTTCACATGACTGTCATGCACCCCGTCGCTATGGCAACAGAAAAGGAGAGAAGAAAATGGAGTGGCAATATGTAACCTCAGCCAGTTTTAGCCATCTCCTCTCTCTGGGCTCTTCTGGTTTGAAAGCAGCCTCATCTAAAACCTTATCTCACATATATCCTGCTCTGCTTGCTGTAGCTAGAACAAGCTTTAAGCAATGTTGATAATCAACTTAATGCAAACATTTCCCCTCCCACACAGATTCACGCAGTGTTAGATAAGGGTCTTCCGCAGAGGTGAAAATAAGAGAGACAGAAAAAACACATGCACCTTTATCCTCATCCACAGCATTTGTAATCTCAAAAGAAGGATGTGTTGCTTTAAAGTAAACTGTGTTTGTTTCTTTCTTACTCAACTACCTCTTCCTGTCTAACTTTTCACCTAACGAAAATCATGTTTTTGCAGAAGGATTTGTCACAATAATTTTCTTTGATGACGGGCATGACGAACCAATAACGTTCGTCTAGGTGGAAGTGACTTTGACGCTTAACGCAGACACTTGTACTTAAGTTTACTGAAGCTTACCGCAACTTGCACAAAGCAACAATCACAAAAGTGCTACAAATCTATCACCACTTGTGACACACCAAGTTTATTTTATGCAGAACGATGCAAAACATTCTTAGAATAGCCCCAGAACAGAAGAGTTCTCAGAATGTTGGCTTATATTTACCTAAAAGTTCTCTCAAAGTTGCAGTAACGATAGTGAATATTTTAATGTTAATAATGTTGTATACCGTATTTATCAAAAAAGTTATTCTTAAGCTGTTCGAAACTTTTGTTGAAAGTTTGAATAAGATAGCCAAGCAATGAAGTTAATACAGCATCTTTAAAAAACAGGTCATTTTAAAGGTTGCCAGAACATTTAAAACAACATTTTAACGTTTTTGTTACTTAAAGGAAACTTTAGCTAAACTTTTTTACAAACTTTTTTCTAGAATGCTATAAACATTTAAACATGCTGCACACGCTACAGCAGATCTATTGAACGCACGGTGAGCAGAATAAACCAGGTTGCTTATCAATTTAGCCGAAAACAACGACACAAAAAAAGGTCCAGCAGAGTTTAAGGGCTGGCAGTGTTTATCAGCAGGTCAACCTTAGCAGACTCCCACTTCCCCCCTCCACAGAGATAAACTGAGGGGTGAAGAGTTGAAACTGAGCGCTGCGGTCGGTGATGCACGCTACCGTGGCAGCTTCTCTTTTTTCGGCTGTGCCCACTTCCGTCACACATGCAGACAGATCGGGGTAAAAACGTCAGCGTTTCGTTCCCTCTGCAAGAATGGTTTAGCACCTTTTCTGTTTGCATCCAGTCTCGAAAATCAGCTCTCCTTTTCTGTTTCCGTTTTACAGAAACGTTGCACAATGACGGAAACTGATTGTCATGTGAGCTGAGAACGAGAATTGAACGTAATTCTGGGGGTTTGAGTTAGAGGTGGGCGCACTCTGGTGGATACGCATGTAAAGGCGGCATTCATTATGTTTATAACACGGAATAAGGAAACGATCTTCGATAGTCTAGTAGGAAAGAGTGTAAGAAATTTGAAGAGTGTTTTGTGAAGGTGAGGAAGTTATCACTGAGTTTATCAGGTCATGTTCTTCAACAGTAATTCTAGATGTCATTTCTTCATGTACAGCAGTCAAGTGTAAACATACACGTGTGAACATACACGTGTGAAATTACATCCAATGAATGGCCTGATGTGACTATAAAAAGCCAAAATGCCACAGGCCAGGTTACTATCACCTTAGATATGACTGATGATAAATTTGCATTGAAACTAGAATTGGTTATATCGTATGTATCTGTCAGTCCAAAACTTAAAAAACATACAAAAAAATTCCTTGCACTCCACAGAAAGTGGAAAATTAAAAACAAAATTTGTGTTGCACACAAAAACAACCAATCAAAATTGAGATTGAATCATTTTATGTATATTTGATTCTTGGTGAGCTGAACAAACGCTTTATTGAAGCATTTCAGTCTTATCCGGTTGGTACTTATACATCTGGTCAGATAAAGTGTTTAATTCTTCATTGCACGTGGTAAAATACAGACTAATGCAAACTCTGAAAGAGAAGGTTGCAGAAACGCAGGTCAGATATCAGCTCAGCTATAGACCACACTGGTTTGTTCAGAAAACATTTAACCCACATATCTGCATCTTTGAAAAAGCAGCTCTATATCGACTAACTGAATGCGACTCGGTTAACTTTGGTTGAAGTGTGTTGGGCAACTTTGAATATGGCAACTAAACAATAAAAGGTTTCAAACGCTGCGTCCATATTGAAATAAAACTTGTCATTTGTAATTGATTAACATTTAAGACATTTAAACTGGAAGGTTTGTTTGATGTTACACTATTTTAATCAAAGGATTTGAGACATGCAAAAATGCATTTAACAGCCTTAACAGAGATGATACATTTTGAGCAGTTATTTGGGAGAATGAAGCTTTAATAATGCAGATAATTCACAAATTCGTCACGTTTGCCACCGATCCACTTCCCAACCCTCAATGTGCTGAAACTACCAATCAGAATTTACATACGCATGTTAATGAATCATTAATTCCAGGGTTTGAGATTCACTGCTTTTCTATGGTTCTGTTATACAGTATATAACGTTTTTATTTTTTACGCAGACACCCACACGCTTTCTTTTCATTCACGCATTAGACACACATTCCTTACACACTCCAAGCAAACGCAGGCGAACTCTGTGTAGTTCTTAAAACAAAGACCGGTGAGAATCAGATTAAGGACTCGACAGCCTGTTAAGGAGGGAAAGCGCCGGATCCAACAGTCTTTATAAACAGGCCGGGGCTTTAAAACAACGTGAGCTTGTTGTCATTTGGAAGTCTGTTTGCTTTTCATCTGTGACTTTCTCGAAAGCCCCTCCACACATCTTCTACAGCTCACAGCCACCAGAAGCGCACGTATACGATTAGCATGATGAAGAAGACTCCGCCCGCGGCTAGCTTAGCATACGTGGAGCGAGTGTTAAGATACTTGGCGTCGCTCCTGTATTTCTTGGACAGGCTGGAGAGGTTGCTGGCCTTGGAGTCCAACGCTGACAGAAAAAAAGGAAGAAATTAACAAGTGAGAAAAGAATCTCTCTCCATTCACCACCCCACACAAATGTATAAGATACAAACACATGAGACACATTCTGTTTTACCTAATTAAAAAAAACTTTTTTGTGTGTTTTTATTTAAATATTCAAAAACAATTTAAAATGGATTTCAGAATGTACAGATTCTGGATGCCATGTACAGAATGGGAAATTTACTTTTAGGCATACGGCAGATGCTTTTAAGGTTAGGATTGCAGAATTTAGGGAATTTTGAAAACTTACAAGAAATTTATGGGATTATATGGGAATTATAGCACATAAAGATGAGTCATATGTCAATTGAAGTCAAATGTCCCATGAATATGTTCATATTTGTTTATATGTTAAACGGTTTGCAAAAATTACCCAAAATTTCTAATCAACTGCTTGTAATTTCCATCACAGCACTGAATCACTGATCACAATCTGAACACTGATCATATCTGTTCTGGAACTGAATTGTAGTGCGCAAAATGTAAACATGGAGTGGAGCAATGCTCACCAGATAAGGCCTCTCCTCTCTGCAGAACCTCTTCTATGTTGGCCACCATGATCCTCTGGACGTCTTGCAGTTCTGTGTTGATGTTGCCCAGGTTTCTGCGCGCTCTACTGTCAATGTAGGACTTTTTGGTCTTCTGAATATATGTATCTACAGACAGGAGAAACATATTAGAAAAGTAACAATTGCAGATGATCTGAGGCCAAAGTAACTGGTGTAGAATGAGGGTCATTACCAAACTCTATGAAGGAGTAAGGCCTGGAGACCGTGGGAACCTTCTTCCCATGCTGCTCATGAAACTCTGCTTGCAGATCTTCAAGATAAGCGAAGGCTAGCTTCTTCGGAAACCCAGCTTCACACAGCACCAGATAGCAAACTCCCTGCTCTATGACATAGCTTTGAGAGAAGGTCAGGCCACACCTTTTATTATCCATCATAAATTCTATTACAAATATTAAATTACTTTAAAAATGAAAGATAATCATATTTTGAACTTAAAAGTTAAGTTCAATCAACTCCATTTAAGTTCAAGTTAATTAATTCACCTACATATTAATAATAATTTACTTTGTCCAATTTCTGTAAATTGTTTATATAAAATTGTTACACAATTTCTCATTTTATCACCG
Source organism: Ambastaia sidthimunki (assembly GCA_036877625.1). NCBI lineage: Eukaryota > Metazoa > Chordata > Actinopteri > Cypriniformes > Botiidae > Ambastaia > Ambastaia sidthimunki. Next base: position 429 of record JAZGTK010022454.1, on the reverse strand, counting down.
GAAATAAAATACCTTCATTCATTGTACATAGTAAACAGAAGCCATTAAACAAATATTTAAAACATACTGTCTTTGTTGTTTAAATCATTATTTTAGAGATATATATACGAAATATGTGTACGATTACAAATTTTAATGTAAGGTGCGATTATTTGTGATTGATTACAGAAAAATGTGTGATTAGTCCACTTTTTAATCAGTTGATAGTACTAATCAGTTATATATAATGTTTTAGTAGTAGTTTCTGTATACTCACTGAAAGGTCATTGACCCCGCCTCCAAGGTGCATCGGGTGGGACTCTGTTCATTCAGCTTGCGGAACAGCTGTTTGGCTTGGCTCTGATATTGCTGGAGGTCTCGTCCCATCTGAAGACAGACATGAATGTCAGACCTGATAACAAACTCACTCTCACATTGGTACATTTGACT
>JAZGTK010022453.1:0-10266 GCA_036877625.1 Ambastaia sidthimunki | reverse complement strand
TACGAATCTTACAAGATTAAAAATCCTAAACTGACGCTACATGATCTATTGATTCTAATTGGATATTGAATTCATATTTGAACCTCATTTGCATAACAATAAAAACAAAACGGTCTTTTTTATTTTATTTAGCAGTTAAGGAAATTACATTTGAGTTTAAAACCAACAAGGATTTGTTTTTAATTCCTTTTGATGTCCTACAGGGGAATTTTAAGATATAGTAATTAAACCGGTTCTGTTGTGTCTAAAAAATTGTTTCTGTATTATGTTGTAATCTTGTAAGAAAATTCCCTTTAGAATCTCAGATATAATAACAGAAATTCCAATAAAGTTCCTCTACACATTCCTGTAGGATTTGACTAGCATAATGTATCCTTGGAAACAACGTACAACTGAACTTTAACATAGTTAACAGGAAACAACAATAACTAATAATTTTACAAGTTGTAAAAAATTCATTAATGTTGTTAATTCACGTCAATATAATATAAAACAATCTCAACAGTATATTTGTAATTAAAATTAATTTAGATTAAAAAATGCTGTTAAAATTGTTAGTCATGGGTGGTTCCTAAAACCTAATGCATTAACAAATGTTAACTAACTCACTTACCCAACTTAACTTAGCAGTGGTTTCAGCACCATGGACAACAGCCCTATTGCCATCCACTATTCCACCTTGGGCAAAGCTCAGAAAAGAGTTAATTTTCACTTTCATAGCCAGAGCTGTATGTACTATATATAATCTACTATATATGCTCTACTATATAATATGTATATGTGTGTGTGTTTGTATATGGTTAGGGTTATATACATGAATGTGTGTGCCATATATATATAATGTATATATTTTACAGAGACATTAATGTTCTGAGCACATTGTCAAACGCATGACTATTAAGTTGTGTACAGAACGCCTCCTTCACTTAAACACAGTCTGTAAAACTGTGTTTAAAGACTTAAAAAACTCTTTAATTATACACGCTGTCAGAGGTTTGGCCCTCATTTACTAAGTGACTCATTTCCCTAAACAGCCACAAAAGAGCAACTTCAGCCCGTGAGCTGTTTCTCAGCTGTGTGCCGGAGCAGGAAGATAGCAAACGCTCACTCCTGCCGTCCACACACGTGCGTGACATTGATACCGGAATAATAGCGTCTCTGTGAAATCCAATTTAATTGGAGCTCCACTGGCTCCCATTAGTTCTGGCGGTTATCCTGGTAAATTCCCCCTTTAAACTCTTTGAAATATGTCATTGGTCTTTAATTATGAAGCGGCCCTTAACCTGCCACGTCCTGTCCACATTTGATTAATTCTAATCACTTTCAATAAGGATCACGTCATTAACGTTAAACCGGTTTAAGTTAAATTATTTACATCCTTAAAGCTGCAACTTTGTTGGGGTTAAGGACGTATATAACAGATCAGCGTTCAACACAATCTTTTTACCTCATCCAGATTCACAACAATAAGTTTATAATAATGATTTATAATTTGTGCCGCGTTTGTAGCTTGTTCTTAAAGCAGTTTAAATTTAAACAACTCCACAAAGTGACCTGCAATTTTATGTTTTAAACAGAGATGGCGATAGAGAGGCAAAAATTATGGACTGCAGCTTTATATACATTATTCCTAAGAAAACATTGTCCCATTCAACATGCAAATCCTGCCTTGACTTTCTATTTAGCTGAACAGATGCCTATTACCATGGCAACGTGTAAAAAAACAAGTACTGCCAGGTTAAAAAAGCCAAAGTATTACCATTGTAACATATTCAAAATATTGTAGCAGTTGTTCTGGGGCTCTGGTTTGGAAAGGGTTAAAGCATTAAGCATCTTGTGTCCACTTAACATGTTTCATGTTGCTAACGGGAGGGGAATAAAACAGTAAAGCATTTTTGGAACGTGCAACCAGGTGCCAAAAGTGGATAACCAGAGAAAACTGCTAAGTGCCTTTTTTAGAACTCAGCTTCTTTGTAGCTTTATTCTTGCAGTGAAACCTACATTAACACAAAGCCTCGGTGTGTGAGCTACAACTCATTTGAACAGGGATCTGCTCTCTTAGCTTCTAAAGAAGCACGAGAGACCCTCATGAAACCAGCTTGTGATGTTTGATCTCCAGAGATGAAGAGCCCTGACCCTTATTTGAACAAACAACGGTGGCCTCCAGAAGCCACTTCACAGTTGATAACACAACACGAATTATCATTCTGCAACAATCTTCTTGCTTCTCAAGGCCTCAACGGAGGACCGCTAATGCGCTGATTTGATGTCTCCCACGATTAAAATTATTCATTGATACCGTTGTCAGCCAATATACAAAAGGCATGGGTTACTTGTCCATCATGCAAATTAGCCACTTTTTATGCGATGCTATTGGCTGTCTCTGGGTGTCCATGGACGGATATTGTCTGGTCAAGTCGAGAGGCAAAAGTTCAATATTCTGTTGGCTCTGGCAATCTGTTGCGTCGAATCTAATAATTAGCATGTCTGGTTTACACAATTTAAAAGCTACCAATGCACTGCTTTGCATTCTAAGCACCATAGAGTTATTTGCAGGTAAGCAAGTTAGCCTGTTTTGTGCAATATTTGGTATTAGCCATAACGGCAACCTTAAAATCATATTAGCCACAACGTAACACAGTTGTGCTTTGGATTCACTACCATATAACTGCAGACTAAACAAAAAAACGTCATTCACATAACGTGCATATAATGCGAATAATCACACAGCATGTTTTGCATGCAAGCTGCATCCTTGCAGACAGAGAACACGCTACAACAAAAGTCTATAAAAACATCCAGCAACGGCCCAAACAAGCGAGCGAATCCAAAAAGGTTGGTTGTGACACTCAAAAGACCCGTTAATATTCATCGAACAGAAACGGCAAGAAACACAGAGGGAGAGAGAGAGAGGCAAAGATGAAAGAACAGGCCAGAGAAAAGAGAATAGATGCTTGCTGTGTGCTTAAAGGTGAGAGGACCAGGACCTGAGAGAGAACACGGGCCAGAATGTCAACAGAACTCAAGAGGAAGGGGCTGCAGAACTAAGGTGACATGTCAAAAAGTACTCGAGTGGTTCTGGATGAGTCATTCCCAGAAAGGAATTCGGAAAGGTCGCAACCGTTTGGAGTTCACAGGTTGGGGCCGAGTCTTAAAATCATTGGGGAACGCTCATCCTAACCGGTTGCTTTGAGAGATCTGGGAATCGAGTATTTACTCGCCGTCGGTTCTAACTTGATATTCATATTTCTCTGAATCGTTCTCCCACGGCAAAGCAGCTGCTTATTAGAACCGTGACCAGCAAAACGATCAGAGCTATTCTCACATGAGCTCATTAAGGACAATTAACATGCGAGTCAGAGAGCTGAAAAACTCATCGGATTGTGTTGGACTTCAGCCCTGAAAAGTTTGATTTGACAAACGGCCACATGCAACGCTCCAAAGGTTAAGCGTGTGCGAAAATGCGACGGTGGAGAGCGACGAGGGGCTGAACAGACCCCCGAACTGCACGTTTCAAACACGAAATGCAACTGTTCTACTTTTGCATTGATGTTTGTCACGAAGTCTTGTGCTGGGGTTTGACGCACTCAGATATTCCCACATTTATCTCCGCCAGCTTTATCAAATTACATTATTAGCGCATCATTAGCCCAGAAGAAGGGTCAAAGGTCACTGATGAGTGTTTGTCTCATTGTAATTCATAAAAATCTTTATTCATAAGAGAAAGACTGATCCATAATGCACAGCATTCATCAGTTTGGTGTGGCTTGCTGTTCATGACTTTAAAAGCCTCATCCTGCTACTGTAAAAATCTTCCATTTAATTTTGCTTTACATTTGTAGGATCTCTCAGTCTCCAGTCAGCCCTGATGCCACGTTTGACAGTCTCCCCTCGTGAAAAGCTTCGACAGAAGATGAAGTGAAGAGAAAAACGTCGCTTCCAGGTGGGAGGCTGTTTGGGGTCCTTTCACTTTGCCGTGTCGCTTTTAGGTCTTTTGTTCTTGCTTCCAGCTTTGGACGCTTCCTCCTGAAAGAGGAGAGAAAAACGGCGATAAGACGGGTGAAAAGGAAGCAGAAATGAAACGCTTCCTGCTGGTAGGCTGCGCTGAGAGCTGGGGAACGAAAAGATTAATAATTTAATACAGGGAAAGTCATAAAAACATCAACATCTGCTGCTGAGGAACATAAACCAAAATCTGAGAGAGATAACATTAATGCAACATCAAACAAACGAGAAAGACATTTTTAAATTTTAAATATCACGCATTAGATTCATGCATTTGGTAGCTGAGCACTTTAAGAGCCATTTAAGAGTGTTTTCCCTGTGATAGTTTTCAATTGTTGGTCTATGCACAAATGCCCCACACGGACGTCTCTGACCAATGTCGCATCCTCAAGACGCAGTATTGAGTTAAAAGTAGAACTAAACAAAAAACATTCAGAGACCCCTTGACCCCACCACGCTGCATCTAGTTGGTTTTGAAGAGCGCGCCCTACGCAAACATCTCTTTAAAGTGCACTAAAAGTTGACATAACTTACGTTCCCTGGGATGTGAACCCACAGCCTTCCAAGCACAAGAAATTCTCCACAATGTAATGAACTGATGCAACATAAAGTAACTGAAACATATGAAACCACGACTCGTTAACTCGCTCAGACTCCCGTAACGGTTTATTATTCAAATCGTTTCCCCGGGGACCAAACGGTGTCCAAATGAATGTCGTGGAAAGTGTTTTTATTATTCCACACACGACGTCCCCTCACCCCGGCTGTCCACAGAACAACTGGCTGTTATTATGCATTGTGTGTTAATTACTTTGAGCCGTGATGGACGGAGAACGAACACAATGAGTCCTGCTGAGAAGATACTCCACGTTCATCTCCACCCGGAGAGAACAGCTTGACGTACCCGCGGCTGAGACATGCTCCCGGTCAGGAAATCGATACTGGCTGGTGTTCCACATGAGTTTTATTTAGGCTGAAACGACAACAAATTTAAAAACGTATAGTTCAGATGAGCCAAAACGTATAGTACGTATAGTTCAGATGTGCTTGTGTTGTGAGTGTTTAACAGACCGAAGGCCCAAATGATGAGACACAATACAGAAATAAGAATTTAGAGCATCTGCTTAATGCATATATGTACATTAATATACATTAAACATGATATATACAAAACATTACAAACACAGTTTCCGCATTCATTAGATTTCTAGGATGGCAAAACAAAAAAAACTGTAATTAGTGAAATTTAAATGACTGTAATTACTATAACAACCAATGGTTTTTTTTTACAAAAGCAGCAGTTTTGCCATCCAAGGACGCACCAGATTTTAAGGCAGGGTCGCTTTGCCACCTCGAGTGACTCAAATAAACAAGTTTTGGGCTGATGTGTTGAGAAACAGACTCATTTAGTCCCCAGTTATAGAAATGACAGGAAAGCACAGCTTGAAACAGACGCGGAAGATGATTTCGGTATCCGACACAGCCGTGCGTAACACCGGGTCCCTTTGGATGCGCTTAACGCCGGACACCGACATGCGCCCCGACGGACACCGGTTTCACATGTCCCAAATCGCAACGGGAGGGTCTGTGTTTCAACCCATGATATGTGACAGTTCATTGAATTGCATTGAATTTCGCTTCCCATCAAACTCTTAAATAATCACACGGCACATGCGCGTAATTGCAACGCGTGTGCATGCGACCCCGCGCCCCTATTATCCTTGTAACCATAGCAGCCATGCAGCTGTGCGCGCGTCTTCATTTGCACAGAAATGAAAAGAAACAACATCCGAACGGAAGAAGTCAAATCTCTTCTGAACTAGTTTTCGTGTGACCTTATTATCATCACGTTTGTCGGGGAACTAAGTGCACCCGGCGCGTCAAGAGGAGAGCTTTCCCGAAATATATTTACTGCAACCAACAAGCGTCAAAACCGCGTTGGACGCATGATTTGATGTTTTAAGGCAGTGAGGACAGAAATGTCAAGGAGAAAAAGTCAAACTGGCAAATATGGGCTGGGATTAAAATGAAAACTAATGAAAGCAAGTGATTTTCGTGACCTTTTGTGCTCATAAATGCATTTCCTGAAGCACTAATAAATGTATATGAAAGCAAACGCGTTATCTGAGCTTGCAGTCGGCTGGGCAATCCGAAATAACATAAAGACAATATATAATCATGCATTTTTAATTAAAACAACCAACCCATTAACTAATGACTAATGCTGGTTAATGAGATTTAGTTGCGTCTTTTTAATTAAACTGTTTAAATGTCTAGATTAAAATATAAATAAAACACACAAAAATACAACAATTTGGATTGTGTTATAATTGGCAACTCTACTGGTTAGGGTTCTAAACTGATGTTAACTACCGGACCAAGACTTAAGACTATCCATTCAACATCTCCAAACAGTGTTAATCATAAAACAGCTGTATGTCTGTAAACACACTTACTGTGTCAGCATAACCCGTCTTAGATGTTTCTGGAACAGGCCTGCAGAAAGAGAGAAAACAATAAATAATTCAATTTTAACATGTCTGTAAGAAAATGTGAGTGATGCTTGTCATTACAAGATTGTGTGTGGTTGCCAGGGTGTTGCTATGCTGTTGCTAAGGTGCTCCGAGAGGTTGTCAGTGCATCGCTATGCGGTTGTTAGGGTGTTCTGCGTGGTTGCTCGCAGGCTTCTGTCGAAAGAGCCTTTTCTGAAGTCTCTGTGATATTTTAGTCACTGAAAATGCCTTGAGAACCTTTTTTCAATCTATAGGAGGTCTGTAGGGAAGTCTATAGGAGGCCAAAACCATATGTGTGAGTGCAAAAGCAAAAGCTGTCCTCAGGGCACAAAATATCAGATACCATCTTGTCTTTGAAGCAGATAATACAGAACAGGTTATTGCAATATTTTAATAACATTTTAAAAATCTCTAGTGTGTGATAGTTATATTACTGCTTGCACTAATAATACTTTAATTCATTTACTTGTTTGCAATCCATTGATTTTGTGTTGCTTATACAGCTGCTCCATTATGTATCTGTATTTTAATTCAAACGTAAACAAATATTATTAAACTCAAACATGATGGCACATATCAGTGAGAATCTGATGCTGGTGGAAACATCTGAGCGTTTTTGAAAAACGTTTTATAGGTTTTTAGAACGTTGCTGCATTTTATAAAACATCAGATGAATTTCAGCGTTTAAACCATAAAGAAACATAAAACGGTTTTGCAATTTGAATCTCTGCAAAGTATTTATTGTGTGAAAGCTAGTCATTTAGCAAACGCTTTCGTAATAAATTCATTTTCATTTAGAAAACGTCAAATGATGCAATACTGATGCACAGAGTCACAAACACTGCCTCATAATATCATAGTTTTCCAAAGGCGACACGCAGCCCGCCGGTCTCTTTGGGAAAGCAGTTGTTTTAAAGCCACAGAAGAAAAACAAATTTTGCTCTTTGTGAAGAATGACAGCTCTCGCATCTCTACTGTCCTCGCCGGTTTTTATTTTTTCTGCCGCGCCACAGGGATGTAGCTGGCTGCCCGCCGGGGGGTGGGAAATCACAGCCATCTGCACATGCCATCTCTATTAATAGTCTTTTTGCTTCTCTTTTAAACATGCCGTCGCATTTAAAAAACAGGAAACAGTGGGACCGACTCCAAACGGCTAAATGATCGTGTTGTGCGGCTGTTAGTTACGTTTCAAATGGTTTCTGTTTACATTGCGTATACAGGAGCAGGGGTTCAAAAATCTCCTTTATATGCTGTTAAAAGTCAAAACACATCGATAATTATGTAGTGACCCAAACTGTCAAACTATTTATTTTGCATTTATTTAAGCTAAGCAGCGCTAGCTCAACCTAAACAGGTGCATTCTGGGATACATTTTTATTAGTAAGTTTATGATAATGGTTTATAATTAGAGCTGTCTGGTCCAATGAAAATAGCAGTTTGGCTTCATTTAAGTTCTATATACACATAAAGAAAGTAAATGTAAAAGCAACCTGTAATGTTATGGTTCAAACAGAGATGGCGATAGAGAGGCAAAAGTTGCAGCTTTAAACTGTATCTCTATTCTAGTCTTTGACTATTTTACCTCAGAGATGATAGTTCATATGTTCAGATTCCTAATAAATGTAATGTACACAGTGGCAGATTCAGGGCATGTTCCTGGCCAAAGTTATTGACAGAAATGCTGTATGGGCTAAATGAAAGTGGGTAGAGATTACGGTGTCATGTCGTATTTCACGCTGGAGGCTGTTGACGCCGTGTTTTCATCAGCAAACGGGAGATAAGAGAAAAGATTACTGATGAATGACACATCTGCTTGCAAATATCTGACATGGCAAGAATGAAATTGGGATCGGGTGGAAAAAGCGGACGGATAATCCCACCAGCATCTCAACAAGGTTCCCGAAATGTTCTATTGAAGCGCGGTACGTGTGCAGCTTGCAAAACCGTCGTCTACAACAACAGGTGCTGTAAACCATTGCGGTAAGACAATTGCTTCTCTGGCCCTAATAATGAGAGCAATTAACTTGCATTGTTGATTATTAAATAGCGAATAGAATAATCCAACGGAATCTTGATTAGCGATTAACTGTTCATTATTGAGCGTCTTAAAGAGACAGTGACCTAAAATTATACTCAGAGATGAGAATTCTATAATCATATATTTCGTCGCTTTAAATTCGCTTTGAAGACTCAAACTGCTCTTTTCCAAACACTGAAGATGTTTAAACAGTTTAAATAAATGCTTCAATCGGCCCTGACAGCTCAAATTATAAATCATTGTTATAAACGTATCTTTTGAATCAAGGTAAGATATGGAGATAATTTTGAACACTGATCTTTTTTATGTACTTTTGTTTATTTTCAACCTAAAAAGTTACGAACAGCAGCTTTAAATATTACTTGCTTCTTTTTACTTCTATATATTTAAATTTAGCGCATGATCGATTACAAAATAAGAACATCATTAATATAAAACCTTTCTAATGTGTCTTCAGTGTTTTTTTTGGTCGTGTTTATAGCTTCACAGCTCTGACTTTCAATGTATGGAGAAATCAGCTCTTTAAACTCTGTGTCTTCTGCGTCTAAAAAAGAAAGAATTCATGAGTTTTGGAAACAACATGATGAGTAAATGATGACACAGTTTTCATCAAACACTTCTAAAGTTCCCAGAAGAGAAACCAAACAAACAAACAAACAAACAAGTGCATAACCCCAAAACATCGAAGTTCTTTTTTGAATAAAATTCACGGGCAGTGTTTTAGAAGATCACATCACACAAACGCAAGTTTACCTACAGAAGATGTTCAGAATTGCCCGCCGGCAGCCGTTTGGCCATCGTCCTCGAAGTCGTGCAGAAAATAGTTTTTATCTTCACAGTAAATCCTGATGAAAACAAGGAAGAATCTGTGAAAATAGTGGGATTCACAGCTCTTCGCCGTGTCCCTCAGCGGTCACTTTCCACAACAGCCTGCAGAGCCGTTTTTGTGAGCCGTCTGGAGTGCTTGTGGGTAAATTTCCAAGGGAAAATGGAGGAAAATTTGGAGGAGATGCTGGGAGGAATGTGTGAAATTGGGAAACCCTGCTGAGGTTTCTGCTTGACATGGACACGGGGCTTTTGAGACCACGAGGTCCGTTATTTTGGGAATACTTGGTGGTAAAAAATATAGGAACAGATTTCAGTGTTTACAGATGGTTAACTTACAGCCACGACCTTCCACGGTGCCCAAAGATACCTTTCGCCACATATGACTCATCGTATCTGTCATGTCTAGAGAATTGCAACCAATCAGATGCTTTGTTTACATACAGAATTTTCATGACGCTAAAGTGACCAATCAGCATTAAGAGTTCTGGCTGACATACTGATGTCATACAAATATTTAAAATTTTAGGTATTAGGTAAAGAGTTTGTAACTTCACGAACTTTGTGGCATTTTTACGATGCCTCAAGCGATTATAAAGAGCAATCCAATATATTCTAAAGTAACAGACAGTAAATACTGTCAGTGTTGTAAAATGTAATTAAAACATCAGTACATTAAACACTTTGGGGTTTGGGGCAGTCAGAGGTGGGAAACAGGTAAACAGGGTTGTGGCTTCATCAGGTATTCAACGCCTCCTCAAACGCCGGGGGTTTCTGTAACATGCTGAATGTCAATATCACCCGTGGTTTAATCTCAACGACACCCACTCTCTGTATGTCATTAATCATGTCCTAAAAACCACCCCGGGGGCAGCGCTCGCTCAC
>JAZGTK010022452.1:0-10266 GCA_036877625.1 Ambastaia sidthimunki | reverse complement strand
GAATTTTAAGGCATTTGCAACATTATACATGTTTTACATTTATTTACATTAAAATGACAGTATATAACAATAAAATAACGTACGCTGAGAAGGGTAACAACATGAAGAGCGCAGCGCATCTCAGTTCACAAAGACTGTGTGTCCCCGCAAGGTTGCCTGACACGACCGGTGACCGGCAAGAACGGCAGGCCGCTCTGTGGCCGTAACGCCCTGCAGCCTCCAGTCCATGCGGCGGCGCTAACGTGCGTTTGACAACCAGCAGAAAACATTAATAGAAGAAGTGTAAGCAGTCATACGTGTATTCATACATACCGCTGAGATGAGTGACCTGTTTATTAAACCAGGTAAGTTAATGCCACATAAACTATATGAAATCACAGTACAGAAGTTTTTCGGGCTATTAGTAATAGCTACATTGGGGGCTTACAAACCCTGTAGTTCAAAAGTCAAGACTTTAGGTTATCCTTATGTTAGCTACTTGTTTCCCTTCACGATATTGTACAATCGAGTGCTGATTTATATTGTTGTTTGTGTAAGTCAATTACAATAAATTCATAGTTACTCAGTAGTTGTAAAATTACAAGTTAATGCTTACCAACAAAAGTAAGAACTAAGCAGATTAAGTCCCGACAGAGAGAAACATTGTTTCTAAAACACTTATTTGTCATCTGGGCTATTTGTATAGCCTACTATGGCTAGATATTGCTACCAATTTAGTGTTTCGACTCTTATTTATATAATTTCGATTGCATTCAATGTCGATCAGTAATCAATATTTCTTTAAAAATGTGTGTTTTGCAGACATGAAATCCATATTTAAATATAAATGCTGGTAACTGAAAACCCCCTACATAGAAATATTACTAAAAAACGCATTTACATTAACGATATGTCCACACAGGACAAGAGAGGAAGTACAGGCAATACTCTCTCTTACAGTCTTCAGTGAGACTGTGGGGGGACCTCTTCCCCTGAAATGGGGAGGCATGGACCCTCATAATTTTGTACAAGTTAAATGCTTCAGTTTGGTGCATTTTGAGAACATAATGATGTACTAGATTATGAAGAATGTTGTGATCTTGTAAACAATTCTGCGCTATTATAGAAATTGAATCATTGGTTGGCACAGAAGTCACATACACAACACATGATAAATGAGAGACTTCAGAAATGGTTAGAACATCTGCACTGTATGAATTCTTATTGAAGCTGAAATGCAGTGAAGAGTGACTGTTCTCTGCTTTTCATGTGTTAACATTAACAAGCAGCAGCAATATTAGGCTGCTGTCACTTTAAGATCTAATGGATTCAATACTGTATTGACACACATGATTTATTTCCCAGCTGTTTACATTCACAAAGCAGTACGTTTGTTTGAGTACTAGTCCAAAATTTTTTTTTTTATTATTTTAATGACATTTTTGCAGACATATAGAAGGTATTACATTAATTACAAATTGAGACAGCATGTCTGGTAAAAAACAACAACATAACATTCTACTTATAAACGTAATACTTTTTTACAGCACCAAACATGTTTCATTTAGGCATGTTTCATTGTCCGCTGCTTGTGCACTACTTTTCTCCTGCTAGAGACACTTTCAATAAACAGACTCATTTGATCAACGATCTGACTCTGTTCTTCTCCAGTTCTCTCTGTCCACCTGAGGAGACACAACAGAACTATTGACACATGCAGTTAACACTTCATTTTAATTTTACGAATAGTAGTAATTGATACAAATTCTTAATACTGTTTAACAGTTTTAGCCGATAGCATTAGTTGATCAAAATTCTTAATATTGATCAACTCCTGTAGCTGTAATGTGTTGCTGTAGCTCAACTGGTAGAGCATCGGTTAGCAGCGCAAAGGTTGTGGGTTCGATCCCAGGGAACACAAGTACTGATAAATGTATACCTTGAATTCACTGTCAGTCAATTTGGATAAAAGCGTCTGCCAAATGAATACATGTAAATGTAATATTGTTTAACGGTTAAGCGTTAAATTATATGAATTCCTAGATCCCACAGTAAGACTGTGACTATTTTGATATTGCTAAGTTTTATTCGTCTTTGTAAACTGGGAATTTGAGTCCTGTTTATTTATTTCGTATCCAGGTCCTGTTGTTGTATTTTTATTTCTATATGCCTGGAATCTACTAAGTGTGGGACAGAATTGCGTTGGGTTTTAGGATTGTATATTTTCTTGTACTGCTTTCTTGTGTTTTGTTGTCTTCAAAAAAAAGAAAGAAAAGTCAATAATACAGTTCCCTGCAAAAACATATCAAATATTTTAGAGTATTTCATTGTTCTTAAATAGTTATTTAAGTTATCTGGTGAAGACATCCTGCAGTTTCATATTGAATTGTACATGTATAGAAAACATTGTAACATCAGTTTTTTCATGCAGCTCTAATCAGACGTGATCACAGTAAAACACTTCCTGCACTCAACAGTTTTTGGTTTGTTACAAGCAGTCGTTACTGAATGTAATTAGTAAAACTGAATTGCTGCTAAGTGCATCTTGTTGATCTTGTGAATTTGCAAAAATCCTTTTTGAATCAAAATGGAAAGCTATTAAACATGAATTACTGTATTCTTAATGACTCAAACCATCTGTTGACTTTAGCAGTTCTTTTTTGCATTAAATGTGAATGGCTTCTGGCTCAGTTAATACCTGACATGCAAATGTTGTAAAAAGAACACATGCTTTTTTCATTGTTTTTGTCTTGGTTGTCTGTTGGATTGTTCATGCTGATCTTTGGCCTGTATTTTGACAGTTCTTTTTTGCCTGTAATTTGGACCTGTTATTCATTAAATTAAGTTTGTCACAAAATGTGAGAAAAGCTATTTGTTGACATCACAAGAAAAAAACTATGTGGAGTTCAGAACAAAATCAAATTGTGAGCACGAATGTAAGAAGAAAAATACAATAACTGACAACCTGTTGGGGCTTCTGTACTTTTGTACAAGTTGTCAAGAGTAGAGAATGTCTGTGGCAAAATCCATTTAGTCTTTAAGAGATTCAAATGCATATTGTTGTGGCAAAAGAATAATTCTGAATATCTACCATCTTACGAAAGCTCCTAAAAGAATGTGGAAAAGATTTATATAACATTCTCATTTTCTCGTAAAGTTTAAATGTTTTCCCAAGAATATTTTAAGAGAAAAAATTGTCCCACCATTGTTCCACCACCTTGTCCAAAAACACATTTTTAGAAGTAATTAGCTTATTTTATTGCTGTCAATGTTAATGTGTTAATACATTTAAATAAAACATGTTTTTGTCACTATGGGGTCCTGAGTGTAAATGAATGAGAAACTGAATGATGTTAAACAATTGCAGTATCAGGCTGCAGCATAACAAAATTGTGAAGGGAGTCTGAATACTTTTTGAATGTATTGTACATGTATGAGGTTTTCTACATCCCATGCTTGAAAACAAACATATAATTATTGTGTCATCACAGGTAATCAGGAGCGTGGATGGAACGACCCACCACAGTTTTCTTATGGCTTTCAGAAGGGTTCATGTGAGCCAAAGCAAAAACCGATTCTCAACAAGAGGGTGCACTCACCACAACTAACAGGTCAGACTTCCTCCCTAAAATAGTTGTCATTTATTTATATATATATAAAATTTGTAATGATTGTTTTTTTAAACACATTCTGTCTTGCAGATAGTAGGAAAAGGTTTTAGAAGGTATCTACAGTTAAGGCGAGTCACTTTTATATGAACACAGAAACAAAGTGCATGTAAGCAAACACATACTAATTCCTACATTAAGCTTTAGTGCAGAACCTGAATAAGAATGCGTGTGGAGAGTCCTGAGAGGTCCAGATATGCCATGTAGTTCTGTAAGTTCCAGAGATCATCGAAGTTAGCTGAAGTGACAGAAGCCAGAAACTGCCCTCCTCCTGTGGGAGAGGGATGCCAGGGGCCAAAGATCCTTGAGTGAAGGATTGAAAGAGAGAGAGTGGAAGAGGAAAGGATTGAAAGAGAGAGAGAGTGGAAGAGGAAAAACAGGAACAGGCTCCAAATGTTGGCAGTCTTTTTTTAACTTCACACAGGTCACACCCAGTGAGGTCAAAATTGACCAATAGCTGTTTATGTCTCACTCAGCACCTTATTTTCATGTTTTATGGTCACATGGCACATTTGCAATATTAATCCAGGTTATTGTAGAAAGAGTTTCATGCCTGTGATGGTTACACAACATGTAATCAGATGAGAAATTAGAAGATGATCTGTTAGATACTTAATATGACAGGCTTTGAAATGTTAACTTGAAATGAATACAAGCAGAATATCTACAGAGTTACAGTTAAGATACATAGTATGAGGTCCAACATACCCTCACCTATTGATAAGAAATATAAATTATTTCATCTAGTTGTAGGTGGTTTTTAGGCCTGTTTTTTGTAAAAAATTAAAATATGAAAAATTAGGATTAGGTTTTCATCTTGAAAAGGGGGGGTCAACTTATAATCAGGGTCATCTTATATTTGGAACAATGCGGCAATCTGGAAATCGGTATATTTTCCCACTAAAGGAGGAAGAGTTTATCCGATACGCACACACTTCAGATGACACGTGACTGAAACACCTCTGTGTGCGGCATACTACACAATCCCATGAACAGATCATTACATAACTGGTGCAATGTGTGAGGCTCACTACAGTGTCTTAAATCATAAAACCTCAACATATCATCAGGAGCTTTGGGAATTTTGTGTTGCCTGTATCTAATTTTTTGACTGCCAAAGATGGGATGGCCTGAGCATAAATCAATAGTGAATTTTCTTTTTTGAGTGAACTGTCCCTTTAAAAAGTGTGTCTAGCATATACATCAACAGTTCTTGAATTGTAACGGTCTGCTATCTGCCGTCTGAACAGGCTCTGGATCGGGGTTGCCATCCATACCTATTGACAGGCTAACCCCACCAATAGACAGAGAAACTGCTGTAATGCAAGCGGTCACCTCATCTTCATGCTCCAGGAACTGTGATCCAGCTGTGACTGCAGAAACTGAGCCATGCGTTGAAGATGTGCAAGCAGCACTTTACTGGGCGTTGAGTGCATGCAGACATACTGTAAAGGTAGAAAACATTAAGTGAAATGTAGCTCAACTGTGTTGCGTTAGCAGCGCAAAGGTTATGGGTTTGAGTCCCAGAAAACATAGATAAAATGTTAATAAACATACATTTTATGATCAAATGTATAACTTAATTTTTTCTGATATGTTTTAATTTTTCTTTCATCAAACTGTGAAAGAAACTGACTGACCAGTAAGATTCAGGCTTTTGGTCACATGCCTGAACCGCTGCTGTTATATAAAACCACAACATGGTGGCACTCACGCATAAACTTTTTGCCACGTGATAGTAATGAGACACATTTGAACATTTCGAGTTTTGGCAGTGGAGATGGGTTTTGAGCAGCTTCTTGTCTGGGCATTAGAAGCTTTTTGACAAAAAAACATTTTCATGAAACTCTTTTGCTGTTTTATCACCTTGATCCAAATAGAGAAATTGCAAACAAAAGTCAGATACAACAAGAACATTATTGACGTCACGCTTTAGATTTTGAAATATATATTTTTTGATTAATCGACACATACCAAGAATCACTGTCTTGGAATAAATATGCCACTTTTTATTGATCTTTTTATTGTTTGTTCAAAGACAATTATTAACTCTGACTGTGATTTGGAGAGGTGGAGTCTTCCCCTCACTTCAGCCATAAGAATAAATAGTTCTAAAAGGTTTATTATGTATTTCAATCCTTACCATTTTCTTCCACTCAATTGATACTCACCTTTATTTGGGAAAATAAGATACATCAAATAATATTCTTTAAAGACAGTCCTCTTAAGTTTGTTAAGGTGTTATTATTGTATGAGAACATTCAATTACCGCTGATCGGCCAATGAACTTTGAGCACCTATTGGACTCATAAGGTTAACGAAGGCTGATCGGAACAAAACTTGACCCCTTGACCTCTGTGAGAATATTTAAAGATATCAGCCACCGGGGAGGGCTTTCTTGTTTTTCGGGTGGGTTACCGATTGTATATCATGCAACAGTTGACAAAGAGGGAAAATATTGATATCATATGTTGAATCTCCTAATTCTGAACAACTTTGCCTCTAGAACTACTACTATCAGTTGAACCGGTCTTTAAATATTTAAGGTTAATTGAAAAACCTTTTGCTAGCTAGTCCTAGGTGTTTCACTCAGCCTCAATAAAACCCGTACAGTACAATCCTCTGGACTCTCTAGGTCAATAATTATTATAAAAAGTTGAACTTTCACCAAGGTGTAAGTCACTGCAGAAAGCTTTAAGGGCTGTTTAAGAAATGAGGTGTGGCCAAACATCACGAAACATCAGACAATCACGAAATGTGAGATCATGCATCTTGTGATACTAAAGAAACATGCAAAATGTAGTGGTGAACAGGCAATAGGTGGCACTATGACAAATATTAAAAATGGGACATTCCTAATGATATGTGTAATGAAAACGTTATTTAGCAGGATTTTTTGACACCTGCTAAATAATTTCTTATAGCTGTAGATGCACACGCAGGTCTTAAAGCGCTGCTGAACCCCAATAATTGAAACTGATCATGGAGACAAACCGTAGGACCTAGAATATCACAGTACGTACTGTGGGTGGTCGATCATGATTTGTTTCTTTTTCTGGGCATCAAATATGGAAAACAATATTTAGGCTTTGCTCCCCAGAAACTAAATCACAAACATGTCACTCATCTCCTCCTGCTCTTATGCACTTGTTGCCTTTGAAAGCTTCCAGATTTACTTCCAGCCCTGCAGTACTTTCTGCTCTTCAGATCTTTAACCACTGTCATCATTACTGCAAGTTCACCTGAGCACGAGTCCTGAGCCCTGTTTAGACCAATTATTCATTCCCTTCTTCTACATTAGATCATTCAGTGAGTATCAAGTAATTTGAGAGGGATTTGTACCTCTCACACAACCACTTACTAGATATCTTCAGAATCGCAACATTTTCACATCTTCCCTGACCTTCAATCACTTTTACTCTTATTTTTAGTAATAAAAGATTGATCTCCAGATTATAGTCACAGCTAATTTAACTTGAATAAAATTAAGTTTAAATAGGAAGATGAACTGGATATAAATTTATCCGAGGATAATAAAAGGTTTACCCATCATCATCCTCTGTCAGACTTGGGCTTATACAATTTAAAGTTCTGCACAAGATCCATTTAAGTAAGACGAGGCTTGTCAGGATATACTCAGGGTTGGACACTACTTGTGACATGTTTTTCATCCCAGATAATCGGACACAGTTTGGTCTTGTTCTGGTTTAGATCATTATTGAGTGCTGTTTTTAAAACAATTATTTTCTTATGGTGACATTGAGGTCTTGCACTTTAATATATATTTGGAATACAAAAGATGTTTTGTGAAATGCCTCTGTGTTTTCCTGTCCAATAAAAATCAAGGGTGCCAGTGTTGTTTGGTTACCAACATACTTACTTACTTATACTTACATACTTACCAACATATTACTTGCACTAGGGCCTTTTAAATGTTAAAAAGATGACTTTCAATTCTAGTGTTGAATGGGTATAATTATTTTATCCTCAGAAATTAAAAAACAGCTTCATTCACGTAGTAAAAAGATGCCGTTAAACAAATATTTAAAATGTACTGTCTTGTATACTTATATATAATATACTTGTATATGTATAAAAGTACACTTAAATATATTTATAGAATCATAATATCAAAATATATATTGATAAAAATATTGTTTAAGCTTGTGTAATTGTTAATTGTTATTGCTTTTCAGAAACAGATCTGTGATGATATAGAAAAACGTCTCAAGCTTTTTGAGGACATGTGGAGAAATGGGAAGCTCTCTGCTTTTGTAAAACTTAGAATGCATGGATTGTCCCAAGGTGAGTCATTTTCTGGATGTTTTTCAGTGTGTCTGTGCTGGTTATGGCCCTGCTTCAATGAACAGTCGTTTGTATAACCACTGCCCTAAAGCACTATAACAACAGCTAAAAAATGTACATAGAGCTCTGGAGGACAATAGCTTTGATTGGACATGCTTTAATCACCATAGATATAATAAAAAAACATTCATTTAAAGACTCTGTTATCCTTTAAATTGGGCTTATAAAAATAATATATCACTGTGTTAAAGTGGAATAACTAGCTTGATTTAGACACAGGAGAAAAAGCCCGTTTGAGCTGAAGTTTTCAAAGGTTAATATAAGTTTGCGTGAATTGGAAATGGCAGTCAACCTTTGCAGTATTGTGACATATTCAGAGTGAAACTAAATATTAGATGAGAAAAATTAACAGCATGGCTGGTTCAACTCAGAATTGATTGAATCTAGACATGTGATTGAGAAATGGAACTGGCAGACTGAAGGTTGGTGGGATTGTTTAAAGGACGGTCTGCCCAAACTGACAGCATCAGAGAAGGACTCTGATTCCAGAGGGAAAGTACACTTTCAGAGTTTGATTCAACTTTGGGAGGACAGTTTTATTTATTTTGTGGTTTCACTTGAAGTGGTCACTACAAATGAGGTGGTCACCACAAAACTGGAATAGTGTTTTTTAACAATAGAGTTTTGATTTCATGTGGACTAATGTAACTTTTTTTTCACACAACCTTATATACACTTAATTTATTTTATATTTTTGACATATTTGACAAATGTCTTTCAGTTTTACTTAGTAATCTGGCATCTCTTACCAATTTGAAATAATGTGGCCTAAACACTCCTCCTAGGGCATTTGTCTGATTTGTACAAAATTTGGTATATAGCATCTAGAGGCACCCATGAAAATATTTATCAAAACGGTTCTCAAATAATGTGCAAACAAGTTTGTTACAGCGCCACCTACTGGTGCCAAGAAAGAAAATGGCTGTTTTTGCTTATAACTTTTGGATGCTTTGTCCTAAAACCATGAGGGTGATCATCTAGTCCAAATAGAGATTCAGATGTACTTTGTGATTTTTAAACCTGTTTAAATCTGGCAAGTGTATTATTTCTCACACAACAACTTTAAGTTCCAGAGCAATTTACAATCAGTGTCCATGATCCTCTGCAGTGTTCAGACATACTAAACAGACAAACCACAGAGATGTACTCCCTGCCAAATTGGTACTTTAAATTACATCTTGGGTAATAAGTTTTAATTCAAATGCCGTTTAAAAAACTACTCTCATCTGAATAGTGCTTCAGGAAAAAAACTGGTGTGTCTAAATTAAGCCTTGATAAATAAATCAATAACAAATCCAATAAATTGTTAATAAATCCTGTTAGAAGACATTTGGTAATGATTTAAAGAACATATGAACATGACCAGATTTGTGTAACATAAATCTGATTTATCAAAATAAGGGTTGTTTTTCATTTTAAAGTGTACATGTTTTCACAATGTCATAAATTAGCTGATGTGTTCTTCTGAAGGAACGTTCTTACTGCTACTTGTTTGATTGCCAGAGAATATTTGCACATGAGGCTTTTATTTTGATTGATTTGAATTTAAATAAAATGTTGTTTCTTTATTTACTTCTTCAAAATGGGATTAAAGTGGTACACATACTCTGTTTTTGTTTTCACCTTTTCAGACTTGAAAAGAAAAAATTGGGATGCAGCTGATGAGATCCACAAAGGCCTAATGGTTGACCATGTCACTGAAGTCAGTCAGTGGATGGTAGGAGTCAAGCGCCTCATTGCTGAAACTCGGAACCTGAACCCAGAGCTGTTTCAGACTGCTGAGCCGGGTCAGAATCAAATGGATGGCTCCACTGATCCAGGGATCTGAGCACTGAGACTTGTGTACCTACTTTGAGTCCTTTCCTACTATGTTATATTATTACTTAAAAAACATAATATTGGATGCAACAGTTTTAAGATTTTGTGACAGTGTGTGAAGTTCTGTATCATTCACATTCCCAACTAAACCATATATTACTGTTAGCTTTGGGGTGGGGATCTTTTTCATTCCAGTGTTTGCTTTTTTGCCTTGTTTTTCAATAAAAAACATATCCTTAATATGTAATAAAATGTACTGAATTTGAGATTAGATTTTGGTGGGCTAACAAAAAAAAAAAAGCCCTTTGGTGTTAGATAAAGCTGCTAAGACAACTTTTTTAAACCTCAAAGTTTGCTCACGTAAGGGTGGTTTCACTACAGTGGTTCAAGCTGCCGAAATGACTAGAAAAATGTTAACAGCAAGATGGTATAAAAC
>JAZGTK010022451.1:0-10267 GCA_036877625.1 Ambastaia sidthimunki | reverse complement strand
GAATTGAGAGCATGAACTACAATGAAGAACTTACATCTAGGTGTATAATTTAAATACATTTTTAGGCATGATGTATGTTGTCATTGTGTATGACCTGTGTTGCAATGTTTGTATTTGGCAGTCACTTACTGTATGTCTAAAATGACTTAAAGTGCATTCAAGTATGCATTTATCAGGATGGGTAAGTATGCAAGCATGCTCTAACAGCTAAGCAACAGAAACAATGTACTGTCTCATAAATACTGAGGTTTTGGACATCTTTGTCATTTTACATACTGATGTTTTTTATACTGTGTAGCAGGGAAAACTCAGGGACATGTATTCATCATGTATGGTGTCCATCATCAACGATAAGCTATTGTTGTTTTCCTGGTTAGCGTTGCAGGTTAATCAGTTCTGTTTTCTCAGTATTCTCCACTAGCTCACTGCTGCCTCACTTTTACTTGCCTTTAACTGTGATAATCCACCTAGACTAATAAGATGACATAAGGTGTGGACTGAATTTTAAACAAAGATTACCACCTCTGAAAACCATCTGCGTCACTGCGTACTCTTGAAAGCTGTGAAGACTAACTTTTATGATTAACCTTTATTTATCACAGACACAAACCTATAACCAAAACCTCACATTTAAACATGGGAATCATTCACCTCACTACCTAAACAGCCAGAACAGAAAAACGTAAATTAGGGTCCTGGTTAAAACCATGAGGCCATGGCTCTTTTAGCACCTGTTGGTAGATGTTGCAACTTTATATTCTGGCTGGAATTGTGTTATAGTGGCGGTTGTGCTGGTGACTATGTCTTGAAATGGTGAAATAGACTTATATTTATCTGTATTTACTGCTTTTCGAAATCACAGCTCAGAATAGTAACTAGTAAAAGGCTTGGGACTATGTACATTGATGTGTTGCCAGTCAGTGTTCAGAAATGCTTTCCTGGGAATGTGTGGCTACCAATGGCAGTGTTATGAGTTCGATTGCACATGCTCATAAAAATATGGATACTTGATCTTGAATTTATTGTAAGTCAAATGCATAACCGTAAAGGTTAAAAAAAGAAGGTGACGGTATTCAGGAAATTAGTCTGATCTGCAGTTTGACCTTATTGGAAACATTTTAACTGCTGACAAACCCAGTAAAATGTATGATTTTCCAATCACACACTGTAAAAACAAAATGATTACACATTTCATTGCAATCTGTAGGTCCTGTTGTCCTAATCACTCTGTCAATAGCCTTTCCAGTGTGCAGATGTGCTGTTACAGATGGTTTTATAAAGAGCCATTAAAAATAATTTAGCTCATCGCTGGGCCCAGGAGGGGCTCATTGGTTGAGACTGGCACTACCAGAAAAAAAACTTTTGGCAGCGTTTTCACCTCTGAAACGCTGCCATTGTCATGTATATGTATATACATATATGTGTGTGTGTGTGTGTGTGTATGTATGTATTTAGATACCTTATCTAAATGTTAACTTAGGGAGGCAAACAGAATAATATGTAGCCTTGATTTTGCCCCTCAGTTTGAATCATTTTAGTACCGCTCCACTAACTCTAATGCAGACGCTTTCAGTGCACAAGTCTGGATTTCTAAATTCATCTCTAGTTGTTTTTCTAAATCAAATGTTGTGTGAAGCTCATTAACAAACAACTGCCACTCAGTCCCTCATCTCTCCCAGATAAGCCCAGAGCCCTTGAATTAAGTCAATCATTTGGTCATTACAAATTAATTAAAATAATAATTAAGTCATTAACATAATAAATATAGAAATTAGAAATTGTGTTTTACATGAGCGAATCTGAGTCATTTAGATGATAGAGAATAGAGGGAACAATTAAGTGTGGCAACCCAGCACAGTATTTAGTTAGCCTTTGTTTTGTTTTTTCCCCAGAAAAGGCCATTTTAGACCCTTTTTCAATGTTTCTCTTTTCTCCTCTCTATCTTTAATACACACTGAGATGAAGCACAAACATTTTCATGCCTGAATTATCTTGAATATACAGTTCAGCTTGTCAGATTTGATGAAAACAAACCACATCACAACATTCGTTGTTTAGGTAAATTCTGTTATCAAGACATGCTTTTCATTATAAAGAAGGGATTTGTTTGTCTGCTTGCCTTGAATAATTGGAGATGATTGGCTGATGAATTGGCTACATTTTCTCGTAGCTAGTGGCTAAGACTGCCGAGCAATGGATTTTGTCTGTGTTATGTACAATCTTTTTAGAAAGATGAAGAATTTACTTCTTAAGACTAGACAATTAGATTAAGGGCTCTATCTATCTTTATTTATTTATTTATTTTTACTGAACTGCATTTACCAAATAAAGATTTAAAGGTGAGATGTCAATGTACATACATTTGCAGTCAAGTAGGTTTGTCCAGGTTTGTGAACTGGATCTTTGTTTTCTGAAGAAAAGTTCAGAAGAAAAGAGTTGCTAGGGTAGCATGAGTATGTTCCAGGATGTTGCTATACAGTTTGAATGGTTTTAGTCTGTTGCTATGCAATTGTTAGGGGGTATTGGGTGGCTGCTATGCTGATCTTGGTATTTGCAATACGATTGCTTACCCAAAAATGGAAAAAATCCAAAGTGAGAGTGTGAGATGATGACCCTTTGATAAATCATAAATCGAATCTCTTGGAAAAAGTAATAGCACATCTCACTTCAACAGCCACAGGATTTAGTGTCATATTTGTGTGTAGCACAAATGGTGCAGAACGAGTTAACATGCTTGAAATGAATACTGCAGGTTTGTGTGGACCCCTAAATCTCTACAAGCAATAGCAATAGTAGGGCTTGCTTTAGACAGCACTGCTAATTTAACTGAGCATAAATACTGACATGGAATTAGAATAAATAGCCTCATAAACTAATAAACAGATTTTTTAAAGCATGGTTTTATGTAAATGGTAGCATCAAGCATTTTTTAAATTACAGCAATTTCGAATCATCTTATTAGCATTATAGTGTTTAATAATTCAGGATATATTACTATGGTTGTGAAGGGGATCTGAATTTCAAATACCACAGCAGTATTCTGCACTCACTGCTAATGTAGATGTGCATTAGCAGGAGTGCAGATGTTTTTCTTGGACATAGTTTTTTTTTCAGTTTTACGATTAATGAGTTAATCTAAGTACTCATAAGTAAATGAAATTAATGACATAAGTAAATGAAATTAAATAGGTCCTTTGACTATTAATATGTTTTTTTATCTATGATTTGATGGCTATTTTAGGGTAAAGTGTGAAATGGATCAGTGCTTTCCCGTGTCTGCTGGTTTTCCCATCACAGTTCTGGATAGTCATTGGGTTTGAGACTGTCATTGAGAAAAATGGGAATGCTAAAGGAAACCTTCGGCAGGTATCATAGTCCAGCTTGGTTTAAAGAAGCACCACATTGTTTACACTTGTTATCCTGTTATCCTAAGTCATCCTGGAAGAGAGAGGTTTACAGTCTCTCCACATTAACTGGCATGGGAGAAGGTGTTATATGGTTGGAAAAATCACTTCACCTTTAAACATGCTGTGATATATATATGTGGACTAATAACTGAGTATCAATTTCTTGGATTGTTCATCTGTATTCAGTATCATGCAGAATGAACAACCTGCTAAGTCACTTTCTGTGGATTGGTCCCTGGTTTCATCCTCAGCATGACCTTGCCATTTAACATTGCTGCAGTTAATGTAAACACAGGCACTGAAGGGCGGTCGGTACTCTTGAACCCACAGAAAGGACAGCCATAGAAAACATTAGAGGGTCACTAAACAATCTACTTAAATGTTCAAGGCCCCACTCCACACACAGTTATACATCTACTTCTGCTCAGAGGGGAGTCAAGCAGGTCTGGTGTGGCTCCTCACCATTTTGTGTAAGTGCCTCGTTTAAGAGGCCTCCAATAATGGAGGATGCCAAGAAGCAGTTGCGCATTGAGCATAGAATGGGTCCCTGGAGGTGGGCAGGCGAGTATGTGTGTGTATGATGGGGACGACCGTCCTTAGGCAGGGCACATGCCTCATTGGTTCTTGCCGCACACATGCGGGCAGAATTGGCCAGTTAATTGTTTGTTTATCATGTCAGGGGGATCAGCAGGGGCTGCAGCTTCCTGTTTCCCTCTGTCTTTCTGTTTTCTTTTTCCAATTTTTTTTTATTCTCTGCTGCCACTTTCTGTCTGTTTCTTTCTCTCCTTATCTTATTGAACAGATGGGTTATCTGTGTTATTTCACTGAAAGTATAACTGACACCAGGAGTCCTTAGATGAAATGAGTTGTGTTTTAAAGCGATGTTCAGAGTTTAGTACAAGTTAAGCTCAGTTTACAACATTTGTGACCTGATGTTGATTACCACCAAACATGATTTAGATTTGTTCATCATTTTTTTATGAATCTAAGATATATATGTGAGCTACAGCACTGACATGCAAAACAGATTAAAGAAATGGTTCATTTATAAATACTACTGTTATCATTAATTCACCCTCATCACTGGTGAGAGAATCCCAGTTCAGGGTAAACTGGAGACAGTTTATATTTTAAACTATACATGCAGAAAAACACACTCTATTTATCTATGAAATTTACATAGCATTTGAAGGTTATTACGTGGATAAAGGATAGAAGCATTTTCCATGTGAATAACTGTGAAGAACTACTTAATTTTAGTCTATTCTTTACACAAAGCTATCTTATGGCTTTAATAGACTTAAAATATTTCAGTAACATGGGTTACTCTAATAATGTTTTAATGATTAGTGGCTTAACACTATGGGGAACACACTTCAGGTGCGCCGGGTTTGAACACGTGTAAAATCATGCCTATTTATAGGCAGGTCAAGGTCATGTGACAGTGTTGCGTGCCACCAAGCCTTTAAAAGGCAGCTGCAAAATACATCAGCAGCTTCTTGTCTTCAGGAAGCCTGTCTGTCTCTGCGTGTGTTAGTCAGGTTAAGAGTGAGAGGAAAAGGAGATATTGGAAAACAGCTAGACGGAAAGCAAAGAAGTTCTAAGAAGTTTAAAAAGTGCGTGCCACGCTATATTATGGTGGGTGACATGCACAATATGTATGTATTTTGTTTTGAATTGGAGCATGCTAGATCAGCTGTCTAGGGAGCTGTCTTCCCTCAGTGCGAGTTGCTTCCACTAACTACGTTCCACTCCTGCCTGGCTCTCTTCAACCCTGATAGCAGCCAAACAACTGCACCTCACGGGTCAGGTCCCGTTTACGCTGAGGCAGAGCAGAGACTGAATAGAGTGTACAGCTCGATTTGGAGGAGGAGCAGCAGGGGATGGGCTCCACCTTTTCTGTGACACTGTCCGCCAAATTGGATGTGCTTTAGAGCACAGATTGTGAAGATCATGCCACCAAGCAGGTAACTTCCTTTTGGTTCGCACTGATTGCACCTTATGGTAATTTCCTCACAGACCATGAGGCTAAGAAGCAATCACGTGTTCAAGGAACTCCTCCCCTACTGAGGCCAGGCATCTGTGGCATCATCCTCTGCAAATGATCCACTGTTTATATGCAGCCTCAAGATACTGGGCAGGTAGAGAAGATGATACCTATCTTGGATTTTCTGTCAGCATGGAAACTTCTGCCCCATGGCTGTTAAATACAGTAGAAAGAGGATACAAAATTTAGTTCGCCATTCATCCTCCAAGTTCAATGACATTCTGCAAACTGTGGTGCTAGGGGAGCAGCAGCAGCAAGTGTTGGCCAAAGAGCTTGAGACGCTCTTGTTGAGCCCAGTTTCTCAGGTTTGCTTTTGGGGACAAAGCTTACCAATATCAAGTACTTCCTTTTGGCCTAGCCCTATCACCAAGCACCTTCATGAAGTGTGTGGATGCAGCTCTGGCTTACTTGAGACTCCATCCGCATTCTTAATTAATATGGCCAGGTCTCAAGAACTACCTGCATGGCATTGATATCTCATTTTAGCTCATATGAGGTGCTTAGGACTGAGACTCAACCCTAAACAGAGGACTTCTCCAGGACAGAGAACTACTTTTCTGGGGGGGATTTGAAATTCCACTGATTCCACTGACATCAATCATCAATCCACTGACCAGTCTGCTCTTCATCAGAGCAATGTACATCCCAGGGCATGCAAATCTGTTCCTTCAAGAGCACCTTTCTGCAGAGTTAGTTCATACTACCCTCAGGGTTTATGTGGCTGCTAATTCTGCAACCCATTAACCTGTTGATGGAGCCTCTAATAGGAGACATCCTTCTGTGTTTCGTTTTTTGTGTGGTGCCAGATGGCTAAGGTTTTTCTGTCACACACAGGGTCAGGGTCTTCATCTGAGCCTCTAGAGCCAGCCCTAAATAAGACTCTTGAGGTGTCTCTATTATTAGCTCTAATATCGCTGAAGAGGAAAGGGGATCTACAGCTCTTTCTGTAGACCCTGCCTGTTTGGATTTTGCCTTTATTAAACCCATTTTGCATCCTAGACCAGACTATGTTCCTAAGGTGCTGACTACTGCCTGTTACCCAGTGGTGCTGGGAGTCACTGGAACAAGAAAGGCTTCATTTATTAGGTCCAGTTAGAGTTTGGGGATCTATGTGCACTGTTCAAGTCAGTGCCGTAAGAGCTCTCAGCTCCTATTCTGTTTTGGTGGTCGAAACCAAGGTAATGTGATCACCAAACAGTGCTTATTTTACTGGATCACAGATGCTATTACATTGGCCTGATACCTGTGACCTAGTGTCACCCCCGGGCATTAGGGTTCATTCTACCAGGAGTGCAGCATCATTTAAGGCACTGTCTAGGAGGGCTTCTCTAAGTGATGTTTGAGCTGCAGCAGACTGGTTCTCTCTGCACATTTTCATTCAATTTTACAGACTAAACTTAAATCCAACCCTGGGAGCTCAGGTCCTCCTAGGTTGATAGTCTCTCTTTCTGCTCCTGATGTTCTCTGTGCCAATGTTTCATAGCAACTGGAGCAGGCCTTACCTCACTGTTGCGTAGTGAAGTGTCAAGTTCCCTTGAAAGGGAATATCTCAGGTTATGCATGTATCCCGGTTCCCTGAGACAGGGAATTACACACAGCAGTGCATTGCTGCACTTTGGTCATGCCTGCATTGCCTTCCTTCAGACTTCTGATTTATCTGACGTATTTTGCAGGAGCCTTTAAAGGCTATGTGGCATGCATCACTATGTCACATGACCTTGACCGCCTATAAATAAGTGTGATTTCACATGTGTTTGGACCAGGGCATATCCTAAAGCATTCCCCATAGCGTCAAGCCATAGCATCTTGTTTGCTGTCTTAACCTTGTAACCGTATTGAACACGTAACCCGAGATGTTTTCTGGATATTGACATTTAACAAGGTAACAATAAATTGTTATTTTGAAAGAGGATTGAGGGTAAGTAAATAATAAGCTTTATTGAGTGAACTGTCACTTTAAGCAGGCACAGATGCAGCATATCTGAAGAATACACTGACTCTCAGCATTAACTATGGCTCTGCTAATCCAAAACGCATTACCTCCATGTTTACAATCCTCCTCCCTACATATGTGATGTTTAATGCTGAATTGCTGTGCTAAACAGTAACAGACACCCAGGAGATGTCAAAACTTCAAGTAGCTAAACAGTGACCACTTTAAAACTCACATCTAAATTTGGATTGGTGGACGCTCATTGATTTAGGGTAAAACCCTGACAAGCCACTAAATAATCACAGTTATATTTTCAATTTCTTTTCAATACTGTGTAGTATTAATGTATGGAAAAATTGTCAGGCAAAATCACCTTTAAGTAGAGCATTTTATTCGACAGTGAATATTGGGCTTTCAGGAAATATTCATTGAAATAATTTCAGACTCAGATGTAAACTGAATTATTATGATTTTAATTAAACATAATACTACTGCTAAGTAAATATTAAGGCATGTGAGAAAATAAACTGTAAATTTGACTTCAATTTCATTCTGCCCATAGAAAATGAAACATGTTGTAGCTTCATACAGTAAATGCTTTTTAAATTAAAAAGGAAACCTAGGGTGCTAACCTAATGTGCTTGCAAATTGGCTTAGAAACCACAGCATCACATCTGTTCTAAATGGCTTTCCAAGACTTTGCTCACAAAAACCCTCTTTGTGCCTATTCTTAACTGTTATGAAATAGAAACAGAAGGCTACATCAAACATGAGCTGCATAGTGTCTAAGGCTATAACATCCCCTATGCTGCAGAACAGGACTAAAAAGGCTCCATGCTCAATAAAATCAAACGGCTATTTTTCACACAATGCACAAAGGCATGAAAATGATCTTTGTTTTATTGATCCAGAAGTTTAAAATATTTTTAGCCACATTGATTTTATGTATATTCCAGGAAGTCCTAAAACAGTGTGTGTGTGTGTGTGTGTGTGTGTATTCAACTCTAGAGTCTAAAGTCTAGAAGAAGACATTCTCGTGTTCTCTAACCAGTGGCCAATTAATTTAGTTTTTTATGATTATTTGATGGCGATTTGGATTTAAATTAATAGTCTAAGATTAGTAAATGACACGAAAATGTCCAAATAAACAATCTTATCAAAATATTAGTCAATCTGTGGGTTTTTACTAAATATGGAATTAGTTCTGTCTTACATTAAAATGCATAAAATGGATAAATATAACAGAATCATCAAAAATGTATGACAAATCTTAAACACAAGCCATTGAAATGAGTGTTGTATGCATCAGACTCAAAATCTTTGATAATGAAATTGCAATGTTGTCTGGCACATGTGAACTTAATAATTCTGTCTAAAGCAATGAGAACATAAATATTTGAAGTCTATTATATGGATGTGATGACAGAACAACTCTGTGGGTGTCACATTAGTAGAGAATACAAGATGATAATTCTTTAGTCAAAATAACAGGATGGCCTGGAAATAATTCTACTTAAACTGCACAGATAATATATATATATATATATCTTTAGAATCATTTAGAATCATTTTCTGTGTTTCTGAACACTTAGAAATTAATTAGAGACCTAACAGAGAATCTTATTGAAGTAGAGGATGTACATGATAAATATTTTAATAAAGCAACATGCCTCTTATCAGGCTAAAAGATTGCCAGTTTCCATACACAATAATGGCTGTCAAATCACTGCGTGTTTAGAAACATGGTCTATTATTTTTTAAAAATGAATTTAAGAGTTGGCTAAACATTGTTTTCTTTTATCAAATTACTGTTGCGGCTTTAAAAGCAATATCCCACCTAAGTCATTGCTTTTAACAAAGGTTACAGGGTTACAGTTTTGCATTGTGCCTAAGAACAGCCCTCACATGTGGTTAAATCACTATACAACCCAGTCTCTCATAGTTTATTGACTGTCTAAAGTTACCATTTGCTGATGATAGCAGATCAGTTATTCCACTGCCTAAGATTATAGATGTAAGGTTGAGGATGTAGTCATTACAGTGGATGAGTTTGAAAAGACCGATACACAGAGCCCTACCTCCTAATGTCACCCAACATAAGCAGAACAGTACACTGACACATGCCTAGAATAATGTTATTTAGACATCAGCACTGTGGATGTACACTCAGGGACAATACTGTCAATGTCTGGAGCCCCTCATTAGGATGCCAGTCAGATAATATTTGCTCCGTGAGAAAAATGTTCTGCCATTTTATCATGCAAATTATCATGGAGAACAACCTGGAAGAGCAACTTGCCATCAAATATACAGGCAAATATTAACGCAACTAAGAAAACTATTAACGCAACTAAGAAAATATTGTGTGGCGAAAATTCCCTGTGGAGCCTTTGCGTCCAGCCTATCGTCGGTTGGAAAGCAGAAGGCTGTAATGTTCTAGTGCATTAAGGGGCTTATTAGGGACTAAAAAAGGCTCATACGTCATTCTTTTCTTTGTTACCAGCTGTATGTTCATTCCTTTCATTTCCTGTTTCTTAGACGTTGGCTTAATTTTTTTTTGTCTAACACCAGCAACGAGAGGAATGGGGGTGGTTTAGTATTCATAACTCATGTTTTATTTTCAAATAGACTTTTATCTCGAACAGACTGCACTTTGATTCCTCTACATGGTGGAGCTGGTGTGATGTCAAATTACTGCAGAAAATCTGACAAGCATATACAAGGGCTGTGTTTAGGAAAATGTATTATCCTATTGTTCTTGCTAAATCCTAGCCATGTCTATACGTCTACCCCTCCTTCAAAGAAATAAACAAACTCCAATGGTAATATTTGAAACTGTGCTAAGATGGTTCTGTTATCATAAAAGTTTCTCAGCTTCAG
>JAZGTK010022450.1:0-10267 GCA_036877625.1 Ambastaia sidthimunki | reverse complement strand
TATAAATGTTATATTTATCTAACAGAACAGTGGTGCAGTACCATTTTCAGGTGTGAAGAACTTATCAGGTGAATCCATATTATATGGGATGCTTGTTTCTATAATGCTTGTTTGTTTGTGCAGCAGTTGAACGATTTCTTTCAGGGTTTCTCGATCACTGTCACAGTCCACCAGCACCTCCAGCTCTGAGTTACGCCGCCGGGACTTGCGTGACTCAATGTGTAAAAGGTTTACCTGGTTGTCCTGTTTATAAACATACATAATGTATTTAAACCCCGTTTTAACCATATTTATACAAAATAGCTAATACCAGGTCTTGTCTTTTTTTAAAGGGTTTTAAAGGGTTCCTTATTATACACATCATGGCCCTGAATTAACTATATGAAGCTAAAAGAACTATATAATGAGAAAATAAATGAAATAATGAGAATGGGAGGACAGAGAAACTATTTATACATTAATCAAGAGAAAATAATTTAAAAAGAACCTCATTTTGGTAACATTAATAGAAAGAAAATATATTGTCCACCTGAAATAGTTTCAGTGCCTTCACAAGACCCCCGACTTCATTCTTCAGAGAGAAAACAATCGCAGCATGTTCCCTCTTACAGGAAAGTATGTTGTCTTTGCTCTCATTTGCCTTATTATAAGTAGTTTTGTTCATCTTTTAAGAAAGGTTATAAACGTCAGAGGGAGAGAGAAAGAGAGAGAGAGAGAGAGAGAGATCTATTGTTTGGTTTTACTCTGACATCTCTTAATATTAGCATGACAATCTGTCTAAAATAAAATATTTGTTTAATATCCTGTGTGAATAAACTTTGTTTTTGACAGGCATTATTTTTTTCAATAATGCATTAATAAAAAACAAACATTATGCTTAACAAACCGCACGTTTATACAAATCCAAATTAATCAGTAAAAATGCAATAATGTTTATGCTATTAATTAAAGTTAGTGTAAAGGTTTATTTTTTATAGGAATAAACAACAAGACGTTGCATATATTGAAATAGTGTAAAGGCGAAAAAACACGTCAGTTGAGGAGATAAGTTGGTTAGTTTGAGCACTATTCTCACCATATGTTTCTCTTCAAATTATTTAAGCACATTGAATAAATATAAAGTATAACTTATTTTACCTCATTGTTGAGTTGCTTCTCTTCGTAAAACTTATTGATGGAATCAAAGGACCGTCCTCTACGCGGTCCGTCAGTCTTGTTGGAAAGCATGGATGGCGAGTCTTTATATAGTTGTAGTTCTCGTAGTAGCTGCTGTAAGTCTGATAATGAAGTTTCTCTCTGCGTTTATAAAGCATCAGGCGGAGGCGGGGAGGGAGCGCACGGCTCTTCTGGAAAGTCCAGTCCAACTAGCTCAGGGAATATTTTCAGTCCCTGGAAATAGTTAACGGATCCGTTAATTATGAGACCTTATTGTTGTAAGAACATAAAAACAGACTTATGATTTTAATTTAGAAAAGCAATAATACATTATGCAGCTTAGGCCACAATAAACTACCACAAAATAACACGTCACAAAACCATTAGTAAAAATACACCACACTGTTATTTCAGAACACGATAGCTTTCACAAATGTCTGTTTTACGTCGAATTGCCTTGATATCTATTAGTTTCCACATAGTAAATAACGTTTTCAGAGATAACCTAATGTAAGTTTCAGGTGAAAGCGTCAAAATTAACTAGTTTTATCAGTCAATCAATACTTTACATCATAATTTTATAAGTCAAATTAGGTAGAGACTTATATGTAGCCACTTTTTGTCGACATTTGACAACATTATTGTTACAGGTTTTATTTTGAGTTAAACAACTAACAAGGTTGCCAAAAGGTTGATTTACGGTTTGCCAAACGCGCATCGCTTGGTCTGACTCATTCCTCGCTGTTTGCTATTCGTCTCTAATATATTGGATCCAAATTAAAAAGAAGAAAACAAAAACTGTTTAATGCAACCCAAGCAGAAAATGACGATCTTGACGGTGTCTAGTTGTATTCTGATCAGTTTCAGCACTGCGTCTAATGAACAGCTCCGACAGTCTCGCCAATAAAACCACGTATAAAAATCTTCAAATCTAGTGGGAGACCTTGACATTTAAACGCACCCAATCTTTCAATTGGTTCATTTATTGTAAACGTTCATGCATTTATTTACTCTTTCCAAGGCTGGGCTGGGATCAGTATTTCCACACCTCTGTGGAAAGCTTTCTGATGCGGATAGCGGTCTAATAGGACACGGCAGCACGTCTAGATTAACTGGCGATGATTGATTCGGAATGTACTTGTCATTGGTTTCTGTTATCTACAAACCAAAAGCCCAATCCACACGGAGTCCAAACCGGGGGTGATTTGTTCCAAAGTGAGAAACATGGAAAATAATATAAAAGCACTTCAACAAACGCGGGTCGGATTAACAATGGTGTGGTAGTTATGAGCAATGGCTGTTTACAAGCTCACACCAGCATTAATTAGCTCAAAACTCAGTATAATTAGATTCTGCTGTACGTCCAATTCCAAACAACATGACTAATGTTTTATTCAGTTCTCACGCTACTTCTGTGCTGTATTGGTGCATTGTCTGTGCCTCCCACTGCTCGGTCATTGATCTAAAAGACCCCCATACGGCTCTTCAGGGGTCTTTTGTATGGAGGTCCGTAAGTACACATCTCATTAGGTCTTCTAAAGTGAGAGATTCTCCGTGTATTGAAACAGCCAGTTTATACCAGTTCAGTTCAACAGAAAGTTTGTGCATCATTTGAAGCAAATGTATAATATCTTTAGATCTGCAAATCAGTAGCGTTTTATTATCAGGAAGATTGTTGAGGAACTTGTTGAGTAGTTTCATACCTTATGAGTCAACAAACATTTTAAATCTCATTCATATAACCACAACTCATAGAAAGGCACCATTTTCCTGGTGTTAATAGCAGTCCAGGGGTCCTGATCTTACTGGCAAACAAGGTCATAATTAAAATAAGGAAATGATTGAAGTTATAAAAATGGCCCAATGATTTCAGAGTCTTCCTATCTTAAGGGGCAGTATGTGACTATGGAGTCCAGCTACCCAGCTTACACTAACGTTTCCATTAAGTAACATTAAAAATAACTTAAGTATCATTCAAAATGTCCAGTTTTGGCTTGGTTGTAGGAACGTTATTTAAACGTTTTTTATTCTGAAACATTTTTTAAACATTCCACTAACTACTTCAGAATAACGTTTGTGACATATATACATATACATTAAAATACATTCTACTAACGTTACACCAAGAACTTTTTTAGAATGTTAGCCAGTGTTCTCAGAATGTTTCCTGTTAGGCATGAAGGCATGGAGCAAAAATGGTTAGCATGTATAGTCCTACCATAAATCTGCGTATGAGTTCTGGTTCATTACCTTGTGGTCATATTGTAACAACGTTTGCGCAGAACCATTGACGTACAGTTTGATTAAGCCATATAACTGAGCCAAGTCAAATCATGTTCAGGCTAATTCAATGCAGTGCTGGAGTCTGGTCTATTAGCATAAGCTTCACTGTGGACACAGACCTCACCCGTCATTCAATCTACAGTCAATCTAAACAACACAACATACAATAAGAGAATAAGGCTGCGTGTAAGAAATGATACAGATAACTGTCCATTGGCCTGTTAAAAAGCATGAAGAGGTTGTCAGGGCTTTCTGTCCTTTCAGGTGTGCAAAACAATGTGATGTAGAACAATGTCAGAAAAGATTAAGTCTGGTCATGATCACTGAGCTGTAGTTGAAAGATGGCAATCTTGTGAAACCAGTGTAATAAGAAAATCCCCTAAAATTTGTTTTGCTTTTTTAATACAGTAGGTGGACCAAATAAATTTTGCTCCAGTAATAACAATTCGCCTTGGAGGAAAAACTGAGCAACACTTATTAGTGGTTTAGTTGAGGCATCTGATTCAAATTTTGGAATAGTTTACAAATTTAACGAGACTGTAGGTTTGCTGACCTTTTATATGTTTTGCCGATAAGGTAATATGTCGCCTGAACATAAAGAGCAGAAGATGAACATCCTGCAGTAAGAAGTTCTAAGAACTAATTCTGTAGTTCCTAAGTGTGGCCAGGCGTGAACTATTGCGTCAGCATGTGCATCTGGCACACGTTGCCTATGAGAACAAATGTATGGGTTATACGATTACCTTTTCACAGCCCTGGAGGAAATCAAGAGGACTTCCTGACATTGAAGTACTTTCCATTGTCTAACTATACAAGCCCTGATATATAACAAGACCTCCAGATATGGGTGTTCCTGTAGCTCAGTTGGAGGAGCATTGAGTTAGCAGCACAAAAGGTTGTGGGTTCAATTTCCAGGGAACACATGTAACGATAAATGATGTACATTGAACGAACTGTAAGTTGCTTTGGATAAAAGCGACTGCTAAACGCATATGATCAATGAACACAAGCCAAGCCATTCACAGATAAGTAGGGGAATTTTTGTCTCATGCTTATTAAAAAATAATCTGATGTTGTAACAATAGTAAAAAAAGCCTTTCAGGTTTTCTCACCGACTTAACGCAATCACATACCGTAGCGTGTTACTAATTCATTAACAGTGTTAGCTTAGCATTGTGCTGCTGTTGACATTAAACACAGAAGCTGTATGACACAGGAAATTAGCTGGAAGACATATGAAAAGGTTTACTGACCATTCAGATTTTGACATTATATCCCTCAAAGACTCAAGGTCATTTTCACAATCTCATTAGCAGAGTGGGGAAAGCAAAACAGCTTCTATTGTGAGCTTTCTACGTAAGAGGAGTTTTCTGTGATCTAATAAGACTGAAAATAAATGTTTTCCTCTGATGATGAAATGTAACACAGTGTTGAAATCAGCCTTTATTGACCTTTCTGTGGAATTTATTACATGTTAACTTTAAAAAGTATTGCATTTCTGCTTTTTTGTTTCACTCGGTCTTGTTAAAGGGAATTTCTTTAAGCAGTGTAATAGTTATAAGAGAGGCTTGACATTTTCAGAATGCTGGTAAACATAACAGTAAACACCCGGATGGAAAGATTTTACTGACGTGTAACAGTTCGATGCATGCAGCAGGCTTGCTGAAAATGGAATGACTGACAGCTGTTGATATAGTGAGGGACTCGGCTGTGCAGGAGCAGTCGAATCTGATTAAATTCTTGCTCGTATGATATACTGCCTGTCAACCGTCACCCATACCCAGTTCTTACTTATGAAGCAATGAAATCATTTACAGGAAAAGAACTGATGTTTCCTAAGGTGTAAAAACAATGTACTGTGTACGTATGTAAGAAATCTATTCTGTGTAAGAGGCATGTATGTTTTTTGTTAAAATGATTTAGCTAAATGAGTTGAATCTTAAACATATCACACTATGCAATTAGTTTGAATATACTGTATTCTTTATTCAAGATAAGCTTTAATTTGTGTCATTAAAGGTAAAATATTTGCCATTTTCAGTGTTTGGAACGTATATGTAGATAAATGTAACAGTTATAGGGAACTAAACAAGCATCGAGCCCAAACACAGAGAACAAACCTTAGAAAGATTGAAAATGTGCTACACGGTTTTTATGACAACCTTTTGACCGCTAGTCCTCCCCCCAACCCTCATCTGAGAAAATATCAGCCTGTTGTTGTTTGAAATTCTTTCTGAAATCCTCATCAAAGTGCTCCAGATCATCTTCTTTGAAAATACCCTAACAAAATAAGCAAAGATATTGCCAGCGCTTTCAAATATAAATCCACTCAGCAATGAGTTTAAATTATACACATCCATTTATAAATGCATGCAGTATGAACATCTATAGCGTGGTGTCTTCACCTTTGGTAAGTATCCCAGCAGTTTTGTAGCGTGCTGTTTGAGGAGCCTCTGTCTCTCCTCTTCAATGATCTGCCGACGCTGAGTTTCTCTCTCCTGCTCCATTGCTCTCTCCTCTGCCTCCCTCTCCTGTTGAACATTTAAATTCATTCATTTCTCATATTCACTGTCAGGAGTTACAGGTAAAAGGGATCCAGCACAAGGGAATGATGGAACTGAATTGAGGGTTTGAGGGCTTGAATCTTACTTGTTCAGCCAGATACTGCTGCCTCCTGTCTTCCAGCAGCTTCTCCACTTCCCGCTTGTGTTCCAGCTGTTTCATACGACGCTTCTGGGCGTTCATCTGCTCGATGCGATCATCCTCTGCAAACTTGGCCATCATCATCTGTCTGAAGGCCTCCTCTTCCTCTTTCTCAGCTTGTTTGCGCAGCTGCTTGAAGGCCATCATCTCCTGACGCGTCTGCTGGAGTTCCAGTCGCTGTCGGATTCTCTTCTCCATTTCTTCCTGTGGGCGAAAGGATTAAAGGATGGAAAACGGACATGGAAAATTTACTGCAAATTTAGCATTCCTGTAGCTCCTGTAAATTGGGAGCATTGAGTTACTAGCACAAAGGTCGTAGGTTTGATTTCCAAGAAACACACATACTGATAAAAACATCTGTATTTTGAATGCATTGCAAGTCGCTTTGGATAAAAGTAATTTGGATAAAATATAGTACTGTAAACAATTACTGTATTGCAGAAATAAGACAAATTGTTACCATTACCAAAATTATTACAGTAATAAGTATTAGGGGTGTAAAATTATATTGACATAACAATATGATCACAAAAGAACTTAAAATGTGATGGAAAGGGGCACGTGAACAACAGAAACATTGAAGTGAGGGAATACTCACGATCTCCTGCTGTCTTGCAGCCTCAGCCTGTTCCTCCAGACAGAGCTCCTCACGGACACGCTCCATCTCCTCACGCTGTCTTCTTTCCATATCAATCTGCTCCGAGAGCTAAACACGGAGAACGACAAAACACATCAACCCTGGATACAGCAGTACTCGCCTGTTACTTAAAGTGACAGTCTGAGACGTCATGTACCATTTTGTGCATGGTTTCCTTGGCCTGCTCTCGCTCTCTAACTTTGGCCATCCTGTCTTCCTCCTTCCTCTGCTGGTAGCGAGCAAACTCAAGGATGCGCCTGTTCTCGGCCTCCATCTTCTCACGCTCCATGTGCCTCCACTCCGTTTGCAGCTTCTTAAATTCCTCAATGTACCTCTGAGTGGCTTGTACCTTCTCAAGACGCAACTGACGTTCCCTGAAAAACAAACCTTCACAGTTGTAGGCGGTACCATAGCGACCGAATTCATCTAAAACAAATGTTGTGAAGTCAAACCCCACAATATAGCAAACTGAAGATCAATCTCTACTGCAGTCACATAATAAACATCTAAAACTCACATCTGATCCTCCTCGTAGATCTTCCGAACTATTTCATCCACCATGAGCTTCTCCTTAATAAACTCCTCGTACGCCTCCTGCCTCCTGCGCTCCTTCTCCTCAAGCTGCTGCTCAAGTTCCTGCTGGTATCGCACGATCTCCTCAAATCTCTTTTGTTCTTGCTTCTCGTTCTCCATCTCCGCCCGCTCAAGTTCGTCCCTCATTTTGCGAGCGACGGCAGCCTCTTGTCTCTGATGAGATGAATACACCAGTGTATAAGCACATTAACAGGATACGTCCCAAATGCACGACACGACTAAAGTTCATACTCACCACTGTCTCGTATCGCATGGCCTCCTTTTCTGCTACCTGTGCTGCCCGTTCTCTGTTCAGATAGGCAGACTTGAGTTTTAACTCCAGCTCTCGCAGCTCAACACTGTCAAAAAAGAAACCATCTCTTTAAAAAAACGCAGTATACATACAGGAAAACATCATTCAGTGCTTTAGTGTGCTGTTGAACCACCTGTTCTCCTTAATGTACTGCCTCATCTTTTCATCTCGGAGCTTCTCGTAATTAATTCTGGCTAGTTCCTTGGCCATCCTCTCCTCCTGCTCACGCTGTCTCTCTCTAAACTCTTTTTCCTCCTCTGCCTAAAAAACATCTCTTCAAATATTACAGCTGTAACATTTTTTCGCTTTTTTTAAGAGCGTGTTTAGGATGATGTATTTTTAAGACGAAAACAACACAACCGACCCTGAGAAGCGACTCTTGGATGTGTTTGCCGTACTCTTCGTCTTGCATGGTGCGCAGGAAGCGCTTTCTCTCGACCCTCTCCTCGCACTGGAGGTTCGCCTGCAGCTGCCGCTCCCGGGCGACGCGTCTGCTCTGATCTTCGCGCATTTCCTCCTGTCTGCGGCAATCCTGGATCATTTTTTGATGGAGGTTGTGGGAGATGTTGCGGCGTTGCCTCGTGGACGACTGCAAAAACACATACACGTTAATTTAAGGTTATATAACGCGGCTAAGTAGTTTAGCGAGGCTTATTGTTACCTATAATGTTACCTCGATCATGCGCGGCTATTTTAGCACCTTTACACAAACGTAAGCTAGTTAACTAAAACAGACCGATTGAAATCCGGATGATACTTACCATCCTTCACGTTTGCTCAAAGCTTTTGGTCGATGTAAATGTTTTGCTTTCCAAACAAACTGGTAAACCGCTAAGCGCTCGTTTGTTTGCGAGTTGATGTCATGGTAACGGACACCTGGCAGTAAAGAGAAACCGCATTGGTCACTTTAACTGGTGCAGAGCCAAATAAGCGCATCAATGAAACTGTGAACAAGCCGCTTTGGTTCCGGAATGTATTTGTGCCATTCATTCTCCACTGAATTAAAACATAATACCATAAAAACTATGATGATAAAATCAAACTAATGATATCACACAATATAAAACTTTAATGAATTATTACCTAATTTGGATTTACATGTGTCTGGACGTGTCTTTGATGTATGCCACAACACGTTTTAATTTATGATAAACAGGATGCAAGCAGTCAGATTCAAAAGTTGGTAAATTTGTTAAAAATGTGAACAATTAGGAAAAAAGTTGACACTACTTAGTGCACACTACTTTAATTCATTTTAATAAATTAACAATTGTAACTTTGTCTCCAAAGACCAACTTTAAATACAGCAAGACAGCCAAGTTCAACAGGGGTGAAAAGCCACCGACACATGTGACCAAAAAAACTCTTAATCGTTGGCTTTAATTTAGTCAATCAGTTTGTGTACTAGCAAAACTAGTATGCACACCACCTAGTGCACTACCAAAACTAGTATGCACACTACCTAGTGTACTAGTAAAACTAGTATGCACACTACCTAGTGCACTAGCAAAACTAGTATGCACACTACCTAGTGCACTAACTAAAGTAGTATGCACACTACCTAGTGCACTAACTAAAGTAGTATGCACACTACCTAGTGCACTAACTAAAGTAGTATGCACACTACCTAGTGTACACTACCTAGTGCACTAGCAAAACTAGTATGCACACTACCTAGTGTACTAGCAAAACTAGTATGCACACTACCTAGTACACTACCTAGTGTACTAGCAAAACTAGTATGCACACTACCTAGTGTACTAGCAAAACTAGTATGCACGCTAACATAAACTAGTATGCACACTACCTAGTGTACACTACCTAGGGCACTGTAAATTTGCTTAAACTTCAAGTCTGCAAACTGATTGACTGAATTAAAGCTTTTTTGGTCACAAGTGTCAGTGACTTTTCATCCCTCTTGAACTTGACTGTCTTGCTGTATATACTGTATAAGTTGGTCTTTGAGACAAAATTACAATTGTTCATTTATTAAAATGAATTAAAGCCCCAAACTTTTTCATCTGCTGCCAGTATTGCACAAATACGCTTATTTAGAACAAGCATGCAAAAATGCATTCATTGGTTTCAAAATCATGAGACAATTTTGCCAGAAAATTATTTGTTTGGTAAGATCTGTGGTTTGGTGGGCACATTTAAAACCCCTCTACTTAATATATACTCCACTTAAATGTTACAACTTAGTGTGCACTACGTAACTAATTTATGTAACTAACGTAACTAATTTACATAACTAATGTAACAAACTTAGTGCACTAGCACCTGAGCAGTGGTCCTACTTAGTGCACTAGGACCTGAGTAGTGGTCCTAATTAGTGTACTAGGACCTGACTAGTGGTACTACTTAGTGCACTAGGACCTGAGTAGTTTTTTTCCTTTTTTTAAGTTAAAAACTCTTCATTTTTTTTCCAAATGAGTTTGTACTTTCTGTTCTGACCCAGTTTCTGTAAGTGAAAATGTGGGTCATGTTTAAATAAATTGTTAAGTTCCTTGAACTAAACACGTTTTATCAGCGTCAAAGTCTAAATTTGTTTCCTTGATGGTTCTTTGATAAGATGTGAGAAATAACGATGTTGCTGCTGATTG